>AYJT01108591.1:0-11273 GCA_001278415.1 Ocimum tenuiflorum
CAACAGAGCCAGCTGGAATACCTTCTTCACGTCGCTGAGATCCGAGCACGTCTCCGATATCTCGGGATCCACAGTCTCCATAACAGAGTTGTTTGCTGCCTTTGCAAGAATCTGTAACCAAAACGAAACCCCGTTATTCAACATATCAACTAGGGTAGTATATGAGACGAGCTTGCTCGCGATCTGCGCGTAAAAAACTCAAAATCATTGAGCCGGGCCGAAGCTTGAGCTTTATCAATCTCAAGCTACTTTTACAGGTCTTATCGAGCGAATTTACACTAGTTTTGCACTCACGCCTTTGCGTGGTCCAACATAACTTTCACGCGAAGATATGATAAGTAAAATTATATTTTTAAGATTCCATCGAGAAATGTATATAAATTTTTGTCCATAAACATTGTTGACATAATTATATAAGTTATTAACTGAACATCATATTATATACACAAATGAATTTAACAAAAAGTAAAGAGTAAAGTTTGCCGAAAACTTGGAAAAATAGAAACTGATGTAAAAAAATTAACAACTTAAAAAATAAAACAAATGAACTATGTTTACATTTGTTTCAAAGAAATTAGGATGAAACTAAATTTAAGAAGAAAAATAAAATTGCTGTAAATCTAATGTTTTTCTGGAAGAAAATAACAATGTAAATCATATTGAACTTGTATATTATAATATAAATAATAGTAAATAAAACAAAAGGAAAAAAGGAAATAGTATTAATGATGTAATATTTATGAGAGTGAAAATGGCAAAAATGTAATTTTCAAGAACTAACTCTCATTTAGTATATTAATTAGATTAGATTTTATATAAGTAATTCAAGCTTCACAATAAAAAGAATCGAGCTCGAGTTTGACGAGTTTTACTGCAAGTTGAGCTCAAGCTTGGTTCCGCACGACTCAATCGGCTCGTAGATACTCCTAATATAAAATAGGAATAGAAAGACAAGAAAACTGACCAGTTGATGAAGATTCAACTCGTTGTCGACAGCTTTCCAACCAGTAAGCAGCTCAAGAAGCACAATTCCGTAACTATATACATCGGACTTCTCCGTGAGACGAGAGGTTCGAGCATATTCTGGATCGATATAGCCGATAGTTCCCATCAAGCAAGTAGAAGTGTGAGTTTTAGATGAGCACAGATTCTTGGCAATGCCAAAATCTGTAAGATGGGGTTCATAGTCCTTATCAAGTAAAATGTTCGATGACTTGACGTCTCTGTGGATGATCCGAGGACTGCAATCGTGGTGCAAATACGCGAGCCCCTGGGCTGCACCGAGCCCTATCCGTAGTCGAGTGTTCCAGTCTAGTTTCTTCTTCTTAGCTCCTACAAATTATCATTTCGGCGACGTTTCAACACAATCAACCGTCCAAACAGATTTCGATTCATTTCAATGATATTCGATAAGAAAGGTTACCGTGAAGAATGTCCCAGAGGCTTCCGTTTTCCATGTAGTCGTAAAACAAAAGATAACCGGTTGGAGATAACGAATACCCTTGGAGGCTGACTAGGTTTCGATGTTTGATGCTCCCAACCGTATTCAGCTCGGTTTCAAACTCTTTCACGCATTGTGGGTAGTGAGAGTAAAGCTTCTTCACAGCCACAGGCCTACAGTTTTTTAGGACACATTTATACACTTTGCTCGACGCTCCTTTACCAATGACGTATTTCTCACTGAGATTCTCCGTCATTCGCATTATGTCTTCGTACACGTGAAGTGCCATGTTCATGTGAAGGATAACGAGCTTCGGTGACGAGTAATTAACTGATGAACGAAAATACAATACCATGAGACTATGTCTGTTTAGTATAAGTCGAAGAAAACGTAAAATGACATACCTGGCTTGTCGAGAGGCCCGACCATGAATGATTTCGGGTTGTTGGGACGACAAGCTGCAATTAAGATCATGAGAAGGATAACCAATGCACCGAGGGCTATCCCGAGTATTGCTGCTTTAGAAATCGAAACTGCAAGCAAACAAAAACAAAATATTAGCCCATCAAGCCATTAGAACATCGGTTTCTTTTGATGTTGTCGTGCTCTCACCTCGTTCAGTGGGACGAGGGGTTCGACAGTTTGAGTTAAGCAAATAGCCACAAAGTCCTGGGTTGCCTAAGAAACTGTAAGAAAGAGGCAAGTACGAAGGCGTGAGTTGAGGAAACAAAAGGAGAAGTAGTCATTCTCAAGAATCGAAAAGAAATATGCAACCTGTCGGGCGAAAACCTTGAGAAGTTATTTCCGGTGGGAATAAACCCTACAAGATTGTTGTACGATACATTCCTGTAACACGATAAAGTCAGACTCGAGCTGCATTGCAGTGTCGGTTGCTTTTATTACACGTTAAAAGTAGTTTCATCAGTAAACATACAGCACTGTGAGACTGAGGCAGCTGGCAAGCGACATCACATCTCCTGATATATTGTTGTTTTCCAGCTTCCTGTGAATAATTCACAAATGTTCATCGAATCAAACTTCTTTCTTGAATTATTGAAAACCGATGCGCACACAGCACTTACAGCATGAAGAGATTTTGAAGCTGGCCAAGCTCCTCAGGGAGTGGACCCGAGAGGTGGTTATTTGAAAGATCTCTGCACAAAACGAACGAATATTCATTGCGTTGCAACTGAATAGGAAAGAAATTCCATATAGTTGAAACATTTCAGCATGTAGTTCATTATCCTTACATCTCCATAATGCTTCTCAAATTGCCAAACTCAGCAGGTATGAAGCCCATCAAATAATTATTGCTTAAGTTACTGCGAAAGGGCGAAGGTTGTCAGAGCTAAAAGTTTTCGTGCGATTGAAAACCAGGAGATTGAAAGCTCACAGTTTTAGGAGATGTTCCAAATCACTGAGAGAGGCGGGCATATCACCACTGATGTGATTATTCGAGAGATCACTGCACCAATCAATTCGGTTGAGTTTCCCTGATTTAGATGTATATGACTAGACGAGTATTTAACGAGCAAAGGTAGCACTTACAGAGTGTCCAAATTGCCAATACGTGATAGCTCGATTGGAATGGGGCCCCTGAGATTGTTGGAGGATAGATTCCTGGGCACGTATAGTAAAAGAGTGAAAACCTTTGAATTTATAACATGCACAAAACTCCATGGAAATACAAAATTTAAGAGATAGAGAAAAATGATTGCAATGGTAAGAACTCACAAATATGTCATGCTTTCCAGCTTTTGAAATGCTAAAGGGACGGTTCCGTTCAACCTGTTTCCATGCACGTTGCTGCAATGAAACAGAATAGATGAGATTTCATCCTAAAAATTAAAAATTTTATTTAAACGCATGGATTGCGATCCAAGAATACTCACAGGCTATTCAGATTTTTACAAGAGCTAAGGTTATCTGGTATCGGCCCTTCCAAGTGGTTATTTGCTACATTTCTGCAAATACAAGCAAAAGCCCATGATTTCCTCGTTGAGAAGGATCAATACTAGGTATTGTGTTACAGACAAACTTACAGGTCAAACAAGTCGGTTAGCTTCCCAAGTTCGGGTGGAATATGCCCGGTGAGCTGATTATCATTCAACTCCCTAAAAAAAAAGAAAAACAATGTACTCAGAACTGATTATTGGCAAACGATGAATGTACAGTTACGTATAGTGATGGACAAAGCACAGCACTCTCTATGAAGTCAAAGGTCAAATCCGATCAAAGCAACATAACAAATTATGGAAATCGGAATGAAGGGAAAAATGTAGTAGTTAAGGTTCATACAAATAGTGAAGCTTTGTCATATTTCCAAGCTCAGAAGGAATCGACCCAGACAGCTTGTTAGCATGAAGATACCTGCAGTAAGGAAACAATTAGTTTCATTTCGGACTTAAAAAGGAAGTTTTCATTCAGAATGCAGTAATCAATGAGTAACTGATTTAACGTAAAATTCATCTAATTCGCGAATTCATGCATCACTTACAACTTCTCAGTGTATGTTAAATTTCCGAGAATTGGCGGGATCGTTCCATTCAGCATGTTAAAGCTAAGGTCCCTGAAAGAAAAGATAATTGCAATCCAATGGTAAGAAAAGAGGTAAGCAAGAGGGTTGAAAATATCAACCAGGACTTACAGCACTGCTAATGCCTGCATAAGGCCAATAACGGCCGGAATCTGCCCTGAGAAATGGTTATTTTGCAAGGACCTGAAAACGAAAGAAAACATTATTAATCATACATCAAATGCAGCTTAATACATGTCAGAACAAATGAAAAAGGATGAAAGAACTTACAAGGTAGCAACTTGGAGAAATCCAATATTGAATGGTATCTCGCCTGTAAAATTGTTGTACGACAGATCCCTACCATCACCGAACTATGTTTCAACTTAACCACATCAATCATGTTTGATAATCTAAGTATGTTTATCAGATACGTACAAAACCTGGAAGGAAGTGCAGTTGCCAATATTCTCAGGAATCGAACCACTCAAGCTATTATTCCTAACATCACTGGCATGTCAAAAATACGAGCACGGGTGAGAAAGTATTCATGCATAGTATAAGAACTCTCAGTTATATGGCAACGGCAATCAACTTACAAATACCACAAGCCGGTTAGCTGACACATATCTGGAGAAAGTGAGCCTTGTAGGTTGTTTCCTCTCAGACCCCTTAAACCAAAAGCAATGAAAATAAAACGGCATGCTTAATCTAAGTAGGAGTAACGAAAGCCAAACAAGAGAGCATTCTACTCACAGGTATTGAAGAACTTCATTCCAATATAATAATCTTGGTATTTCTCCACTCAACCTATTCTGAGCCAAGTCTCTGTATAGCATGAATGGAAAGCAAATCATCACATATCGAACATGATCAAAATCTAAAAAGTACGGTAAAAGAAGTTGTTCATGGCACTCACAGTATTTTCAAGTTAGGAATCTGAGAGAGTGTCGAAGGAATAGGACCAATCAACTGATTATTTTTCAAAATCCTGTTGGAATCAGAAAACATTAACCAGTAAAGAAACCGAAACGCAACAATACCCTTTACAAATGCTAGTAAACCAAGATTGATTCGACTTACAAAGTCTCGAGTTGCTTCAGCTTCGAGATGGAGAAGGGAATGTCTCCATACAGCTCATTGAACGATAAGTCCCTGATGATTACACAGCACAATCAATGTCATCTTTCGTCGAAGCAATTTAGCATTATTTTCTAAAATTTAAGGGGAAATTAAAATGTTATCTTACAGGCTCTCTAAAGCTGAGCAATCCCCAATCTCATCTGGGATCTGTCCAGATAGCCGATTCCCCCTCAAATCACTTTACAAAACACATAACAAATGAATTAAAATGATGGAAATTCTAGAGTTAAACAGAAGTGAACAAGAAATGTGAAGATAATTTACATTGAAACCAAGCTCTTTAGCTGCCCTATAGCAGGTGATATCTCTCCATCAAGATTCAAGCCTGACAGATTACTGCAACATATACATGTGAAATATAAAAAATAAAGAAAACATAAAAAGTGTCAAGAATGATAATAGAGCCGTAGCATTACATCAAAGAACTTAGACATCAATAAAATAGCTGAAACTGTGGAGAATTAAAATATAAAAATTAAAAAAAAAAAGAAGAAGAAACTCACAGTGCAACCACATTGAATGTGACATTATCACAAGTGATCCCTCTCCAAACACAATAATCTGAAGAAGGAGCATCAGTCCAGTCATATAGCACATTATCCACATCTCTAAACGATTTCTTTATCTCCAGCAAAGCAGCACCTTATCCAAAAAATTCAACGGAAAAATAAAGAGAGAAGAGGATGTCATTCATTAAAATAAATTAAATCAAGATTCACATACACAGTGTGAGTGATGGAACAGAAAATTGGTTAACACATAAACTTAAAAGACAAAAAAATAACAAAGCTTAAGGTGAGACAGTGACGTGATTATATAATAAGGACAGACAATGCCAAACTTTCTAGTAAAAAGTTAGGCCTAATTAAATGATTAAAATACTAAACTCCACTCTAAAATAAGCCAAAAATGATGACATGAGTTCTGAAAAAAAGACACAAATTTAACAAAGCAAACACTCACCATCACCATCACACTCCACTGAAGCAAGGCTCAACAACACTACCAGAACTCCAAGAACACATCTTTTGCAGGAACTAGCCATATCCCACTTCTCATAAACGAGATTGCAAGTCTTATCTCAACCTTAAATACAAGAAATTGTAGGCCACATCCACACAAGCTCACACTATGTCTGAAACGACAAGAAAGAATGAAAATGAGAAGGGATTAGCTTGAAGAAAGCTGCAAGCACTGAGAAAGATGGAGTCTTTGGATTCACCGACAAGTATGAAAGTGAAAGAGGGGAAAAGAAAAGGAGGTAGATGATGAACAGGAATATAATTACAAATGCTCTAGAGATTGTTGAAAAATGTGCAATGGAAAGAAAGAGCAGGCTCTGGCTTTTGTAATGTTCAATCACATCCTATTGCCAGGCCTCTAGAGAGAGTGAGAGAGAGAGAGAGAGACTAAGGGAGGGAGGGAGATAAATAGTGCATCTATTGCATGTAAGTAAATGTAGAGAGAGAATTGGAAGAGATTCTTGAATTATTTTTGGAGAGGGAAAAGGTTAAAAAACCATCTGCCAAGCTTCTGGTACTAGCCCTGCTACAACAATACATTACAGCTCTCGCTTGACAGTTCTCTCCCTCATCAATATCTCTCTCTCCCTCTCTCTCTCCCTCTCTCTCTCTACATAATAGTAGGATCTGAGAGGATCCCACCAAAGTGACACAAAATTAAAATATTTTTTTTAAGCTTTCTCCCAGCTTTCACTCCATACAGATAGAAATCTACCAACACCACTCTCTCTCTCTCCCTATCCCTCACAATCTATACATACATACACGACTCGCGTCTCTATCTATGTATCTATACGTCATTACATGTAAAGGGTGTCTCTATATGTTATAAAAATCGCATCTTTTTTTAGATTTCGAGCCTTTCAATCCATAACAAGTCGCTATCCCAGCAGAGAGGAGAGCCGAAGCTAGCAAAGCTTCCTTCCTTACTTCAGTTGACAATTAACGCCTTTTCTTCTCTTTAAACCGATTTTTCTAAATGCGTAAAAAAAAGTTTTTACCAAATGCAAATATGGGCAGGCAACCACAAATTATTTGAGTCCTTTTCCCCCCTCCATTTTGTCCATTTCCCATAAATATTTCTGGGTGAAAATTTTGAAAAAACAAGTGAATTTTTGTTTGCTTTTTCTTCTTCATGTTTCTTGCAATCCCTGTTCACTCCATAGCCATTTCTTCCATATTCCAACTGCAGTTCTTCGTCCACTTTGAATTTGACCGGATTATTTAATTGTACAGGAAAATTCAGTCCATGGTTGAATGCATTTGTAATTGTATGTAATACTTTAAGGTTGGTCAAACAAAAACCTATATCAAATTGGTAGTTATTTTAAAATAGAAAATTTTAGAATTAAGAATTGTAGTCAAGAATGTTGTTAGGAATAGAAGCCTGCCAAGGCACTCTGAAATTTTACAGTTGGGTATCTAAATAAAATAATCCACTCTGAAATTTTTTATTTCCTAAATATCTGAAATAAGTTTTGGGGAATTTGCAGTGACATCCCTTATGTTTGGTGCCTTTGCAATACTGCCCCTGAAGTTTGAATTTCACCAAACATGGCCCAGTCCTCACAAAATGTTGTAATCACCCCATCTATTGTTATTTCTTTTTTCTTTATTTCTTTTAGAACTATTGTTGTTTCTCTTCTTTAAAACAATGATAATGTAATAATATTATGTTTGGTGGGAAAATATGGTGTGTATGATTAAATTCAAAAAAGATAACCATGCATAAGTGATTTTTGAAGAATCTTGTCAAACTTTATATTTCATTTTACGGACTTGCCACGTATATCGAATTGTCATTCTTAGAGCATATCATTTAACGTAATACTAAACAATTTTTTTCTAATCGAGCGCTATGGTGTTTTGAATTTCCAAAACGACTAATGAACATTGCAACTAATAATAACGAGTAATAAAGAGACATTGGTTCGCTAAAAATAAGGAGACAAAATGTAATTCTTGAAGTGATCATATGGATAGCTGAAAAAGCATGTGCTCGAATGACATCGATATTTTTCAAACCGATGTGGTTCTTCTTGTGCACCTAGACTCTTCAATCATGTTGGACTTGGGATAGTTCATTTCTTTTAGCATTGAAATAGATAAATGGATCGTGGTACCATTTCATGCACTGCTAATAAATGCAAAACATAATTTCTTTTTCCATGCATATAGGAACTGTAGTATTTGCCTTAGTAAATAGAAATAATTACTTTTTGGATGTTTTATTATATATGGAAATGTACTTGCACCTTTTTCTTCGAATTTATTCACTTATGTCTCCGAAGCTATAAATGTTGGAATCTCTTTATAACAAAATAACTATTCAATTTGATAAAAACCTTCCCAAAAATTGTAGTGATATAGTTTGATTTTCTGCAGTATATATAGATATATCAAATGCACGAATAATCTACGCGCATCAAATTATATTTGAACTTTAATATGTGAAAATGAGATTTATTGCAACTAAAATTAAAGAAATCAAACCAAAAAAATGCTCATATTGATGAGATAATTACAAATTACGTTACTAGATTCTGTAGTTCAATTTTGTTAGGTTAATAACTTTCAGATAATATTAGTATTTGTGAAAAATTGTCGTAGAATTTCGGTGATTATTATTTGTGAAAACATAAAAATTATAATTAAAAGAAATAAAAAAGGGCAAGAGTTGCTGCAAACTGAAAAGATGAGTAATTGTCCTAAATAAGTGTAGCATTATTTTTGGCACTCTGGTAGTTAAAATTTTGAATATTTATAATTTAAATTAAATGTCTAGGGCTGGATGCCTCCCATGGTATTGACTGATGTATACTGACCCCTTATTTATTGTTTTTATTCCTCGATCCTCTACGTGAATAATAAAAAAATGAAGTAATTGAATAAAATATATCAAAATTCAGCACTGTAAAATATATTATACAGTTAGACCTACTATAAGAATAATCAATATTCCAGCGAGTATAATCAATGATAGGCAGTATAATATTTTATACCTATCCATAACCGTTTTCAAGAATATTAATAATAGTCGATTTAAAATGTTCAGTTCGCAAGTACAATTTAAAATGATTCAATGAGGTGTTATGCTTAAAATCACTATGCTTTTTTAGGTATAATTTATAAAATAAGAAAACATAAAATATTCAAATAAAAAAAAATTAACTGTAAATTTTTTAATTCCTGTATTTGGAATCATTTTTATTTTTCAGCTTTAATTTTATTTTCATTACATATACACATGCATTTATCAAGTCATCGTCGAATTTTAAATTATATCGAACATAAAAATATATTCACATTTATTCGATATACTTTTCTTGATTGGGTATTTGATATATTTATTGAGTTGAGTTCAAATGAAGTGCAAAATAAATCATGTTATGACCTACTGTCTATCGAGGTAAAAAAGGATAATCGATTACATAAATTTTATTAAATTTCTATTTTTGGACACGGTAAATACGTTGAAATTTATTGTTGAATCCTTTTTTACATGATATATTATTTACAAATTTTCAATTATATGTCAAACTTTAAATTTTTAATTATACGATAAACTATATAAATTTTGTAATTATATGACGTGGTTGTTTTCTCGTGACAAAAAAAACTAACCATGCATAGTCGGATTTATGTATCACTTGTTAAGTGCGGATGCAAAAATCTAACTACAACTTAAAATTAAATAATTCGATTGTACACAATCAACTTTCTCTTATCGAAAAAAATGCTTCGTCATATAACTAAACAAAATTCATATAGTTTATCAGATGATTGAAAATTCGAACAATTTTACATGCAATCGAAAATTTTCGAATAATTTATCATGCAAACGATGGTTTGCTCAAAATTTATTAGCCTAGCAATTAAAATCCGATAGTAAAATAATAAACAATAAATAAAATACACAAACAAACCTTCCACTTCTACCCTTCATCTCCCATACTTTTTTCTTTTTATCGTGCATTGAATATCCATCGCCAACAACAGTGATCAAAATTTAACGCTGCTACATGCAAAAGACATATTCAAACATCTAACCTTACTTAAGCATGAATCAATCCCCAATTTTTACGACAGCGGTCAATATCCAGTTAGGCCCTTGAAGAAGCACGAAATCTCACTCCGGCCCCCAAGAATTTGGTAAATTTTCGCCGTCAAATGAAAGCTACAATTGCACACCTCGGGAAGGCCACCTGTCCATTCAGCACATCCCCCACCCTGACACTGTTAATAATTAATCCGCAGTTTGTGGGGCCTACATCACAACCAAAGCCTGTCACCATGACGGCCATCTTAACGCCGTTAACTCTTTATTTTAAATGCCCATGCTGTCCCTACGGCCTTTAAAGGAATGTTTTTCCATTAATTTGTAAGCATCAATCATGTCTAGTCTTATTTAATTCGAGATAATGAGGGATTATTACAGATATTTATATCACGTGACCAACCCTAATATCACACCATCCGTAGTATAGTAAATGTATAATACAAATTAAGGCCATGATTCCTGGAAAATTACACTGTCATATTTTTCAAAACAAAATTTCTTATAAAACACGTTTAAAATTCATTTCTATTACGTCTCTTTCTTCAACTAAAAAAAATATAAACAAATAAATTACCATGATTTTTTTAGAATACTTTACTTTTTTTAGGAGAAGTTTCAAATGAAACCTAAACTGAATTTAGGGATTGGAAATTTTATAAAACTAAATGGTCAAGCGACACTTATAAGCTAAATCGATCAAATTGTTAAAATGTCCCGCATCGACTGGAGATGTTAGGTTATAAAGGTGAGGGTATCTCACTTTTACAAGTCGGTTTTGTAGGAGTGGATGAAGCTCAATAACCAAGTTTGATATGATATCAGATCCGACCAAGTGCGAAGATGGGTGCCGCCCAAAATCTCTGGTTGTAAGCAGTGGTTTGAAATATAGTTCCACGCTGTACGTGAGGGGCGAGTTAAAATGTCCCACATCAATTGGAGATCAAGACACGTGTTAGTTTATAAAAGTGAATGTATTCCATCCTAATAAACTAGTTTTATGGGGATGAATAAAGCTCAATAACCAAATTTAATACAAATCGTAGTAAAACAATTTGATACTACAAATATAGCGGCTTGATACGGTGATGGTGG
>AYJT01108600.1:0-16823 GCA_001278415.1 Ocimum tenuiflorum
TATATATATTTACGGTTCAAAGATTCTGTAGGAAAAATTCTCCTTAAGAAATAAGAATGAACCTGAACCACAAGATCAAATGAAATCTACGGTTGAATTTCTCTTTTCAGCATATCAAGCATACATATATAACACAATCAAGTACACATGCTGAAAATAGAAAAAAATACAAACTATATATTTTATTGATCTCAGAGTTATATACAGAGATTGAAAAAAAAAAATATTTATGTTGGCAGATCTTAATAAGTAAAAATAATAGGTGTTGGTCCAAGTCTTGCGGCTGGGCTTTAGGAATAAAGCAGAACTCGATGAGATAAACAAGGCTGATTCTTCGCTGATATCAGACAACATCAAACGCATCTAAAAACCACAGTTTTTTAAAATCTCTATATCTTTGTCTATTTTATACATGTTATGTTATGAAATACAGGAGCAAACAATAATGTTAGAATAACATTTATATTAAGGGAAAAAATTCTAAATAAAGTAGGAAACTTCAATCCCGCCTAGAGATTGAGCATGCTTAATTATCTTATACAATTCACGGTTTGAAATTTGAATCCCCAGTTATACTCTTGTGTTACACATCATATTTTTACTACTTTTTGTTAAATATTATTTTTGTAATTCCAATTTTTATGCTAGTTTACAATTCAATATGTTTAATTACTTTTATTATACCAAAGCGACGGTATATAATGTTTTTTTTTAAAAAAAGTTTGCTACTTACTAGATGTGAAAGATTGATTATTTTTCATTATATTCGAACAAAATATTATACACACTGCTGGGTATAATAAAAACAACTAATCAAATAAATTACTAAATTAAAGTATAAAAAAGTTAAGTTAAAAAAATTATAAAATACGATATGTAATACGAGTCATCCAAAATAGTACAATTCATGGTTTCAAAAATTCAACATGGGTAGTTAGTTACTTTGGACGACGAGGGAATCCATAGTCCCTACTCAAGATGTACAATATATTATAAATTGTATAGTTTTTCTTTTCTTTTCTTTGAAGGGACTCAAATTTGTAGTTAATTATACATGGCATACAAAAATTGATAGCTAGTCATAATTAGTTTTACGTATATTCTCAAAAATAAAAGAATAGTTATAGATATAATTAATTGTATAAGCTGTGGAACATTTCCTGAGATTCTAAGAAAATGTTTAGTGTATTAAATATAGTCATAATTAAAATATACACTTTCTGCAGCCTACTTAAAAATAATCTTTCCACAATCTTACCCAACCTTAATTCATTTATCCTCCATGTTTTCCGCACTTACTTTTCTGAAGATAAACAACGTTATTATTTTTTAACTTCAAATAAACGGAAAATATTTTCGAATTTTAATTCTTTATCAGTAGTTTATTTTTAAAACTATTTACTTGTTTATTCTCATTTCTCAACTAGTACAATTTATCTCTATCTTTTTTCGAGTTTGATATGCAAGCCAAACCATGAATTATATTTGTTGGATAAATAAAAAGATTGGATTTTATTATTTTATACAAGTAGCTTAAAACAAAAGACAACGTAGAACATCATCTAAGCTGACACATATTTTATTTTAAGATTTCATAACTCCAAGAAACTGCCCCAAGATTCTCCCTCGTGATCAACATTTAGGCCTTTTAATTTATCGCAAACATTTTCTTTTTCTACAAAACTCGTGTGCCATTATAGCACGGATTCATTTTTATTGACTAGATTAGAGCATTAAAAAAAGCTATAAACTATAATAATGAAAATCGTCATTTTTAATATTAACATGTATTAATACAAATAATCGGTTCGGATCTATTATTACACTAACCTATTACACCGCCATATTTTGTCCAGTATTCATTGATTTTTTTCCCCAAAATTTTTCATCTTTAATTTATTAAAAATATTTTTAATTTCTCATACTTTAATTTATTGAAATTATTAAACAAGGTTAATTATAACTTATTGGGATATATAATAATTCAATTAATAATTGGTTGTCTCATGAAGTAACTCTAATTCAGTTGGGGCGAAATGAAACTAAATAAAAATAAGAGAAGTTGCAATTGGAAGGAAATATCGAATAAAAATGAATAAACATGAAAATGAAACACGTAAGGATACAAATACAAAGTGTGAAACCTCTTATGATCAATTTGAGCTAGATTTAATGATTTCTCGATCTATCAATAAATTTTCATTAGAAGATAATAAAAATTTGTTTTTTCATGCATATATAAGGTTTAGTAAAATTTAATTTTAATAAAAAATATAGTACCACCTAATCGAGACACAATAAAGCTTAAGATATATTATAATTTTCTAATTGGAGCTAATGAACCCCAATTAGGATCTATCCCGAATAAGCCCTAATTACTCTGTAAAAATTCTAACGGAGATTAAGTGATCCTCACAAATGAATATTTTCTGTCCAAAGTTAATTAAATAGATAAATGTTAAATTAAAGAGAATAAAAATATTTTTATTTGGTATATCATTTGTATAATTGAATTAAAAATTAGAGAGCTATAACCATTTTTAAATGAGATAATTTTATCCTATTGGGTAAACATTTACAGGGCTAGTCTTTCCAGTGGCTCTCAGAGGCCGGGCCACTCTATTAATCGAAGCCCATCAAATAAAAGCAATGGTCTCATCATTTTTGGATCATTTTTTATTTATAATTAGAATCCCAAGGAAAATAGTTCTATAGCTCTATATGACAACTATTTTAAGTTCAAACCCCATAAGAATATTTCAGATAATTTTAGGCCTAATTTCCTTAAAATATACAAACCTTGTATTCTTATTAGTTTTAATAAAATTTCATTTTAAAAATATACGCAAGTAATTAGCACATATTTTTAATATGTAACTCAAATTCTGGTGAAGTTAGATCTGATGTGGAAGTCAAAATTGCACACGTACTTATTGTGTAATATCTAAAGCACTATCATTTCCATCGAGGCTAAATTTATCATTCTACATATTGATAAATAAAATTAATGGAAAGTTAACTTTGTGGGATGAAATCAAGAAATGGTATAACAGATTACCGAAATTTTGGTATGATATTCTATAATTAAAGATTATAGAAACGGTCATATGCCCACTGAAGGCACTTGATAATGTACCTAGAGTTGATGTATCAATATATTAGAGGTGTTAATAATAATTAAAAGTATTTTCACAACCAATATTACAATGACACATCAGATGTGAAAACAGTGACCATTTGAGCGTTGATATTAAAAATTATTATAGGTGGTTCAAAAGTCCCCCAATATAAAAAGAATAACTTTTCAAAGTAAGTGGTTGATATCAAATGCTTGCAAATGATGCTTATTCGGGTAATAACTTGCCACTTCAAGTACAGAATTATTGTCTCATAATTGATTCTTTGTATTACCATTATTAGCCTGGGCATAAGCCACGCATATTGATTCAAGAATTTTAACAAAAAAGACACATTGAATTTGCAACAAAATGAGCTGATAACACAGAACATGAAACTAAGGCGAGCTAAAAATAAATAAAAAGAATTATAATATCTGGACCATATTTTTTTTCTATTTTTGCAATATTTAAATTACCCTTTTAATTTATTTTTCTTAGTTTTAAGTATATAAAGTGTCACTCTTCGTACTGAAAATGAATTATTTTTAATATTGTACTTAAGTTTAGTATAAAGGTATATAAAGTGTAATCCGGATCCCCTCTTACACAATCGTGTTACAAATTGTGTTACATTACTTGGATTATTGATCAGTGTACAAATCAAGAGAGATTAATTATGACAGAATCTTTCTTTATTAAAGACGTGATTTATCTCCATTAATTTGTACATTTGTCAATAATCTAAGCAATATAATATAATGTGTAACATCATTGTGTAACATGTGATCCGAACCGTATAAAGAGTGGGTTTGTTTAATATTTTACTTAAGTTAAAAAAGAAGAAGATGGTATTGTTTTAAATTTCATCACACCAATATCTTATTTTAATTAATTGCATGTGATAATTTATTTAGTACCTAATTATATTGAGGAAGTTTTCTGTTAGACTGGATAGTTTAGACGGGTCACCCCATTCATTTGACCCTACCTTACCTTATTTATTTGGATTTTCATTATGAGAGTGTGTTATTTAGATCCGCCTAAATCACTTAACCGGTCTAATACAAGTTTTTGCAATTATATTTAATTAAAAATCACTTCTAATTTATTAAAAACATCGTCTTTAAAACTTGAAAGCAATGACGTACCCAGAAATTTAGAATTAGGACCACAAAATTTGTAAGTTGTAAAAGGTAAAGAGATAAATGTATAATGAGATACTGGTGTGACTAAGGCATTTCATTTGTAATTGTACATCTAAAGCTCTATATGGTTACAATTTTTTTTTTCCTTTCATAAAAAATAATATCATTTGAAAGACAATCTTTACTCAAAATTTGTTCAGAATTCATTATACTTTTTCTCTCTAGTTTACTCCACCTCTTCTGCAGTTAAAAACAAACACACTCTCAGTATAAAAAGAGGATTTGTCGATAGAAATATTACCATATGCATGTCGATATTAAGGGATAACAATGAATTATGAATTATCCATTAAAATGAGTCCAAAATACGTGCAAAAATTTCTCTCAAACACAAAAGTCTAAAATGGATAATGGAACTGTTCTTCCATGAAGTGTGGAAATGTCATTAACAGAATATATTCGATCCATAACCCTTTTAGACATCTTAATCAAAATTTAAATAAAAAAAATAATCTCATTAATTAATAGTAGTGGCCATAATTTGAGGTTCTCATTCTTTAGTGATGAATTAATCACTAGCACAGAAGAAGTAGCCACCAACGTGGCTTGCACTATTTTTTAGTTCCGTGTCAAATTTCAATTGTACAAATTTATTCCTCTAGCTACTCGAAAATAATTTAAAATACACGCATTTTTTTATTGTATTAATAATTTATATGATAACTTGAAATTTCAAGATAATAAAGCATCTAATTCTGTCTGCTGTCGTGCCGATTCTTTAATTTCCTACAAACAAATCAATAAAGAAATGTAACTTTTGAATCTTGTAACAAAGTTGGAGAATAAAGATCGATCATTCCACGATTCCAAAGCTTATTATTTTATTTTATTTTTACAATTTTGAAATATACTTATTTACGCAGAAGCCACTAGTTACTCAAAAGAAATTTCTATTGGAAGAGTGACTATCGACGTGTGTGTATATTTACACCATAAAAAATTGCCCATTTCTCTAATAAAAAAAGAGAAAAGAAAAATAATCTTAAAGAAATCAAACCACTTCTGTGATTATTTGTGATGGCATTCCCATGTAAGGGAAGTCTACAGTCTATAACATTAAATTTGATAGTACATTTCTTTTAAAATTTGAATCATGCAAGTTTTAGTTCAGTTTTCAGAATATTAGGTGAATTTTTAGTTGTTGCTAATTATTGACTATAAAAATTAATAATATTTTAAAAATAATTATATATCTTAACAAGCTCACATAATGTACACAAAACTATTCTAAAACATACAACATTAATATTGAAATAAAAATGCCAGCTAAAATATAATTAAAAAAATTATAGACGAGATTTATTAGTATTTATCATACCAAATGACTTTATTATTTGATCACAATTCTCTATATATATTTGTGAATTTGATTAATTAATATACATTAAGAAGATCTGCTATTTTTCTTGTTTTGATCCAATGTATCAGCTGGAAATAATTTTTTTTTTCTCTCTCTTTTTGGTTTATTTACTCGAGGGTTGCGCTAGAAAAAATATATATGTCCTTTGAGAAACGTAAGGGGCAAAATATTATAATGAAAGTTAGCAATGTCTTTTCTATTCATGAATAACCAATGTTTTTCTCAAAAGTCGATGATATTATATTCCTGGACAATTAGGTTGCTTTCTTTTTCTATTTTCCACATCTTATCCATTTCAAATTCCCAAATTTCGTCATGCATGCCAAATTGCAAGAATTAGTGGTTTGTCAATGTTTAATTGCCTTTTTTAATTGAATAAAATATCATAAAACTAAATCTTGCTATACATCATGCCTTCTGACCATGTAAATTAATCAAGAAATTTAGGCCAAAGCCAAAATACTCAAATTAGTTGTCAATGAAACCAGTCCACTTCTTATTATGCAGCATCGCTCCACAGCGTTTTTCTTGTTAAGTCGAACACTCCGACATTAGTATGATATTGTCCATATTGGACCGAACACAAGCCCGCATAGATTTGTTATTGTGGAAATTATGCAATTTTATCTGAAGTATGGTCAATTTTACAATCCTATCCTAAACTATTTTCGTTATGCAATTATATCCCAAAGTTTCATTTAAAAAAATGTGTTTATGTGGCCGTTAATCTTCATGTTTTCAGTGGCTGACCATAAATTGTGTTGTAAGGAATCAAAAGGACATTATTTTTTATTATTTCGAAACTTTTTGGGGTCAGAATTTACTTTTTCCGGTTACTACTATTAAACGACGGAGTGTCTAAATAATGAAATACAACATCGTTTTGCTTTGCTGCAATACAAATTTTTGTTACGTCATTGAAAATATGGAGATTAACAGCCACATAAACAAATATTTACGCTGTCAACTAATGAGGATAAAATTACCTAATAAGTGAAACTTTGGGATATAATAGCATAACAAAAATAATTTATGATAGAATTGCATATTTTCCCTTTGTCTTTGGGTGCCTCCCAAAAGGCCCTCATACTAATGGAGTTATATGAACTTTTTCATAGAAGAAAAAATATTCATTCTCTCTCCGATGTGGGACTTAGGTTTGCCGTACCCGACATTTCTCACGTCATTTTCTTTATTTTATTCTATAAAAAATTATTTGAACTTGCAGACTAAATTTTGAACAGTAATTTGCCTTGGTTTCTACATGCATGCAAAATAGTCATCAACTATAATCCATATTTTCTTGCAAATTATAGATGCTTAAAGCTCATATAGATGATCCCATTGTGGTCATCTGATTCTTTGATTTAACCAAAGCATCTTAGCTTTTATATATTTTATCAGCCGTGTGCAGCAGAAATAGACAGCCAGTAGTTATATGCAATGCAAAAACAATTTACAACTTTTCCAACCTTCTTTTTCTTGACAAATATATAGTTGCCTTATTTTTCTGTATAGTGCATATATATACATACATATATATATATAAAAATTTCTTAGCTAGCTGTCACAAAAAATATATAGGCTTGAATGCAGATCAAGCGGCGTTTCTTGTAATTAATCTCAGCCTCAACGGATATTACAAACATATTTTGGATTCATTTTTTTTGTCTGAATATAATCATCTTGATCATATCAGACAGAAATATTGAAGGGATTGTTGTAGCATGATGCAGAAGAAAAGAGAATCGAGCGCGCGGCAGCATAGTAGTATACAATGTAGGAGAAGTGAATAACAATAATCTCTCAAGAAATGAGCAGATACATGTATTAAATTGTCTTAAGACAACAAGTTGTTTGAACCATATATATACATATGTTTTTTTTTTTTTATTATTATTCTAATGTCTATTGTTTCTGGAAAAAGTATTTCTCACAACCCTTTAAGGCTTTTTTTCTTTGTGCTTTTTAAGCAGAATCTTTGCTTCAAGATCTTGAAGGCAAACAGAAAAATTCCCATAATGGATGCTTTTTTATTGTTTCACCACGTTTATGAGCTTTTGCATTCTTATCTTTAAGATATTTCACAGTGGAATTTTTCTGGTTAAATTATTTAATTTAGATCAGAGTTTTGTCTGATTCGGGCTGTTGTTAGGCAGGCTTTTTTGAGGTATTTTGTAAATTATGCAGAATCAAGATCACTTCAAGAAATGCAAGAATAATCAGTTACTTTAGATATTGAATATATACTCTGGTCCCTGTAGTATTCCATGTGAAATAATTAGTTAAAGATGCCCCCAAAAAATTAATAATTTGAGAATCAAATATTCATCAAAGTGCTAGTAGAGCATTTGTACACTGATAAATTTTTCTATTTTATATATATATATATATTGTTATTCAATTTTGGCCTTGTTTTTGTCAAGGAGAGATCATTTTTTTTTTCCTGTTAAGGAATAACTAAGAGGGTGTTTTTTTTTTCCCTTCTGTTGACACATTCATTCTTATATTTCAAGATTTGCAGCATATAAAAACAAGAGCTTTATCCATTCCAGAATCTTGAAATCACTCATCAACACTGTTCATCTCAGCCATGAAAACAAGCCCATCAAAGCATAGGCTTCAGTTTCTGTTATAAATCTTGAAAAGGTCAAAAAGCATAACAAGATTTGTTTTTTCTTTCTGAAAAATGAAGGGCATACAGCACAACTATGGATCATACACCAGTGAGTTTGCTCCTGATTTTCCCAACTTTTTCCAGCAAAGTTTTCCTCCCCAGCAACAGCATGCCTCAAATCAATCTGCACCATCAAATTCCTTCCAACAAGCCAATTCTTCGGGCACGATTATCGGCAGAATAGGATCACCAGCTTCTGCTTTTTGTGCAACTGAGATTGCCATGGGCTTGTCTCACTATGATTTCCCTGAAAGCTGCTCCCAGCAATCCAAGAATCTTTATTCGTCGTTGCATCAACCTGGCAACGGCCTCTTTGGAGAATCAACGGCTAGGAATCAGTTCAGCAATCTTTCTGAGAGGGAGAAGATTCTGCACCTGAAACACAAGCTTCTTGGAGATCTTGATGATTCGGATAGAGGAAGCCCTTTTGCTTCGTTTGATGCAAACCATGATCATGAAGTAATTGATTCTAGCAATTTCTTTCAATCCCTTGAAGATCAGTTATGACATTTCTTATGATGTGTTGGAAACTCAGGTCTCACACAATCTATATGCACCACATCTTGTGCCAATGAAGCAGTTTGGAAGGCCAATTAACAGCTCTACATCTCCTGGAGCAGTTTCGTCGCATAAAGCTCGCATAAGGTGGACTCAAGATCTTCATGATCGGTTCGTTGAGTGTGTGAATCGACTTGGTGGTCCTGACAGTAAGTGATCATATTCATGTCACTTGAATTTCTTCTTTCGTTGTTCGAAACGAGTTTTTTCATGGATTGAATCACTATTCATGCTACAGAAGCAACACCAAAACAGATACTGAAATTGATGAACACTGAGGGGCTCACTATTTTTCATGTGAAGAGCCATTTGCAGGTAAAGTGCAGCATCTGAGTTTGATTGTTCCTCAGAACTTTCATAGGGGAAATCAGATTATTTATCCTACTGTTTCAATAATTAGCAGATTTTATACCACTATTTTGAAAGTCAGGGTAATTTTATTCCACTGGTTGGTTCCGTTGGAGTATTTTACCCTCTGTCATTGACCGCGTCAATTCTTTGCCAACTAATGCGTTAGATCCGCATGTCGCCCACGTGGCAATTTAACAAAACAATGTCGTTTTGATCACAACGAAGACGACGTTGTTTTGTTCTAGATTGAAGATAAAATTGAAAAGATGAGAAGAAATTTCACATGGTGCCATGCATGTTGCCACGTTGTCAACACATGGATTTAACGCGTGATTTGACATCGGCGATGCCGGAGCGGAATAAATTACCTTAACTTTCAAAATAGTGGTATAAAATCTGCTAATTATTGAAACAGTAGGATAAATAACCGCATTTATATATTTGTTTTGGACTTAACTGTTTTATTCATTTTCCTCTGCAGAAATATCGAAATGCCAAGCACATACCAGAATCTGTGGAAGGTATTCATTCACATGCTTAATTTTTGGTCCTCTGTTGAGATGCATCTGATTTATCTCCATTTTTTCTGCAGCAGCAGGAAAAGCTGAGAATAAGACCGACATGGATCGCGCAACGCAATTCGATATCAAAACGTAATTCTCCAAATCTGCATTACAATCCATACCTGATTTCATGTTTCTGAAAAAGTTCAAAAATCATCTTGCAGCGGTGTGCACCTGAAGGAGGCTCTGCAGCTGCAGCTCGACGTCCAGAGGCGTCTCCACGAGCAACTCGAGGTAGATTCTCCACAGACAGATTCTTCAACTAGACATAGATGATAGATGTTTTTGTGCTGCAGATTCAGCGGAATTTGCAGATGAGGATTGAAGAACAGAGCCAGCGATTGAAGATGATGTTCGATCAGCAACAAAAGACAAACAACAACAAATGTGCTAACGCAAATAGTCTATCAACCGCAGTTGAAGATCCTGAGGTTCTTGTCTTAGATGCTTCAGATGATGATATGATATTCCCCTCCAAGATAAGCTAGGCTGCAAATAAAAGAAACTTCTAGATCTTCTTCATCCATAAAGTAAGTTAAGGTCAAGCTGCAGTCACCCATAACAAGAAAAATATAATCATACACATTTACTTCTTGTGTGCATATGATAGAATAATAATATACACATCTGCATTAATTTCAGCACACGAAACTAAAACTCCCATTTCTGCAGTTTTGTTAGTTGATTTCAACATGGATTTTTACCACTTTCAAGAATCTCCAATTCAATGAAACTATGGAAGCATCAAAATAATTAATGCACCCCCACAGACCACAAATCCTTATGCTTAGTATAAGATTTGTGTTCTAATAGAAGCTCTGTAACTGTAACAAAGCGTCGCTACTGTTCTAATATTGCGTATTTTGAAAGCTACCACTTTTAAGCCAAACTCACACTATCTTCAACTCACCGCGGTTATCGAGAAGCAACTTCGAAATAGGGTGTAAATGAGTCGAACCAGCTTACGAGCAGCTCGAAATCGATTCAGTGAATGTCGAATCGAGTTCGAATTATAGAGTGCTCTACTCAATGAACTTGGGAGTCTTGTTGAGCTCGAGCTTGATCCCAATTTCGTGCTAGGCTTGCCAACCTTGTGGAGCTTGCTTTTACTCATATTTTTGCCTCTAAATTTATTACTTATATGCATATTTACCATATGGGGTGCACTCACATGAGAACACCATTTAGTATGAGATATGAGATATGAGAATAGATATGCTCCATCAATTCTATAAACACACAACTGAGATTTAATATTTGAATTTGCATATGAGAAGCAGATAGTTTGTATATACGGAATAACTCGCAAAGCCGATAACTTGCATATGAGAAGCAAAGAACTTGCATATGCATAATGTAATACTATCATGTGCAATCGAAAATATTAAAAAGTAGAAGAATCAGATCTGTCCATTTCAAAGTATAATAGACGAGATTCGTTCTCATTTCTCATCATATTTAATGTTCTCATATTCATATGTTCATTTACCATATTATATAAAAATCTTTACTAAAATTAAAAAAATATCGAGCTCGATTGAGTCGAACAAGAGCTTCACTTCAATTTTTCAAGTCAAGCTCGAGTTTAGTCATATTCGACTCGAGAAAAAGTTAACTAGCTCTCGCTTAGAGGCTGCTTCATCGTCTCCAAAAAAGTGATTGAAGATCATTCTCCAACTACTCTATTATCAATTTATCATACGAGTTTTTGCCAAGATAATATATAACCCAGCATGGAAATGACATTAGAGCCTCGTCAACAAGATGGGCCAACAAGGCCCAAATAAAATTGGGCTATTACAAGCCCCTTATCTCAGTTCTGTAGCCAGAAATCGAGAGAATCAATATGAATGAATGGTAAATCAAGATTGGAGGTAGCCAGCTGTCCAGGCAAAGAAAGTGATGTGGGGGCATTTATGTAATTCCACGGTCGACAGATTTGGATCATAGAGCTATAGAAGATCCTCTTTTTTAGGTTTCTAAAATTTCAACAACCAAGCAAATAATATTATTAGTGTCAGGTGTGGTGGTCATTATGAGCCTCCATGCCCCACCGAAATGACCTTTTAGCCCTTTTTGGTTCCACACTTGAAAGTTCCATTCTTTCTTTTCTCAAAAAATGAAAATCCAATTGCATTAGTAAAAAATGTGTTGCCGAATTACAAATATGTGTATTAAAATTAGGAAATCATGAGATTCACCAATAGATGTGGCTTGTAAATTTGGTAGTTTTTAAAATATTTGTTATGAGAACCATGTTAGTTGTCCTTTTGACTTGTGATGGTCAATGATTATTATTGAATACTAACGTTAGCCAAATAATATATATTATTGTTAGTTAAGCGTGATACTAAAGAAATAGCTAAGAATTCTTGAAAAAACAACTCACAGAGGCCATGTTGAAACACTTTTTTGGTTACTTTTTTGGCTATTTGGCTCCATAGATAGAATTTATAAAATCTTATGCATCAAACTAACAAACTAGACAACAACACTTATTACCTTTGTGTGTAGTCCCCTCATGGATTTGTAATATAAAAACTAGATTTATTATACTATAAATTGATCATAATTAACATTTATTGCTAAGAATTAAATTTTAAAATATTATACACCCTAATTATGAAATAATCAACAACAATAATAATCTATTCCTAATCATTATTCAGCAACCTGAAAACACAAAAAATGTTCACATTGCTGTTAAAAATCTTTTTATATTAGCGTTGTTTCAAAAGAATTGCTAATAAAATGAATTATTAAATATTGATAAAAACTTAAGTTAGGCCGCCTAAATAATATAGGCGGATTCAAATTCATACTCGTTCTGGATCCTAAACTCAAACTCATATCCTTCTTGAATTTTAAACCAAAATCCACCTAAATCATTTAGACGGTGGAGATCTCTCAAAAATTAGTGTGCTTTATCATGTCATGCCCTCTCTTTCCAAAGAGCACATAAAAAATATTAAGATAAATTTTAAAATAAGTTGAAAATTGCCTTCCACAGCTTCCTCATTAACAACACAGTGGTTCCAATTTTCCCATATTCTCTCTTTTTCTGCTGCAGGCTTGCGTCCCTCAACTCATTAGTTGAGTTTTAATTTCAACCTTTGATTGAAGGACAAAAATTCAATCTTTTCAATCCCCACTTCATTTCCTGAATCTCCTTCTCATTCCCTTTGGTTTTCTTGATCTGCTCATTTACTTTTTCTGAGTTTAGATCAATTTTCTTCCACAGAGTGATGCATCATTTCTTCATCGTTTTACTTGTGAAACTATTCATGCAAGTAGAGAAAGTGTACATCTGATTCGTGGGTTTTTCATTTGCTACTTGATTGGTTCGATGATATTCTCGAATCATTTTCCTTGATTAATCCTACACAAGCGGCATCTTTTATTTCGGAGGTCAGTTTCATTTGGTATATTCTTCACTTATGTCAAGCATTGTAGGATGGGTGTTTATATTTATTTGTTTTTAGTTTTTCTTCTGATGTAGTTTTCAAGAAAGAAATCAATTTTGAGGTATTGCTCACTAATTAATTATTATTATTATTTTTTTCTTTGGCTAACTCTATGATAAGTGTGGATGAAGTTGATAGATTTATCACACATTTTACATCCATTCCATGCCATGAAGCGAGATTTTTCTGCTGGGTTTTAATTATAATCATTAAATTTAAACCTTGTTAGATTGCTTACATTTGTCTAGCTTTGTGGATATTCTGTATCAGGTTTTGTTTATACTGATTTAATTTCTTGTTTGAGTTAGCCCATTTGGAGCCGTGCTCCTTTTTTCTCCCTATCCTTTTATGGCAATCCAATGAAGATATTTACATGTATATAATTCACTCATTGTATAACTGCTGCAGATTTATAATTGTTTGTTTGAAAAATGGGTAGAGGGAGAGTGAAAGTAAGGAAACAGACTGCTGTAGCTGATCATGATGATGCCATAAGTGTTGAGGATGAGAAGTTGCCAATGAGGAGAAGAGGAAGGCCACAAAAACTGTCGAAAGGTGATATCGATGAAGATGATAAACTGGTTATGGTAGAGAAGGTAGATGATGATGTGGAGGAAACAAAAAAGTCAGCATTGAGTGAAAGTAAGAGAAACCAAACTGCTGCCGAGCATAATAGGAAGAGGAAGAGAGCTTCACATGTTAAGGAAAATGCAGAAACGCTAAAAGAGGAAAACAACGGCGTAGGAGCCAAAACTAGTGCCACCGACTTCATCAAGCCTGTCGGGTACAGAGCAAATGGGAGTAGAAGGAAAAGTAAGCCTAGACGGGCTGCTGAAGTTGGCGTTGAGTGCCAATGAAGATTGTGTTTATTTGTTTATTTCTTTTGACTTGATGGTTTTGATAATATTGTTGAGAACAGTTCTTGAATTGATGATTTTCTATTAGTTGAGAAGATATCTCCGATTTCTTGTGTTTCTAGTATGAGATAGCTGCAAGTTTCTTTATGGAAGGTTTTGTCTTTTGAACATCCAGAAGAAGTTGTATTTTTGTCATTCAATTTTATCTGTGTGCCTATTATCTCTTCTGTTGTCATAGAAATTCGCTTATTATCGAGACATTGATATATAGAGCACTGAAAACAGTTTTGGAGGCTGTAACTTTGAACATTGCAGAAGCTCTACTTTATGCTGATTAGAGGAAGATGGATAAGAAGTGGATGCATAAACTCACCAAGATCTTCTACACTTGAAATTCAGGTAAAATGCGGTGTTCGCTCATGTTCGCGTACGACCTAATCTATCATTTTCACCATAATAGCACTTAATGGTATTATTGATAGTTCTATTAGATTTTAACAGTCAAGGAGTGTCACTGAAGAATGAGTGAATTTTAATATGATGAAATTTATTGGGAATTCTTGCATTTGCACAACTTGTACAATTGAGCTGAGCAATATTTGTGCTGAGAAGTGATTAAGGGTTACTCAAATCTGTGTGTGTGTGTGTTTCGTCCCTAAAAGCTCATCTTCCACTGCATACTTGGCTTAGAGTACTCTTCTTGAGGTCAAATATTTATGAATTATACAGTTTTAAGTATTTTTTTTTATTCTATTACAGCTGGTTCAACTTATATGCAGCTGCAGGTTTGTGATTCCTGCATGCCTCTAAATAAGTTGTTTTTGCATTTTTTTGTGCTATTTTTGTTGCTGGTTCAACTTATATGCAACTCATCCCACATGGTGCATTATCTTTTTTCTTTCTTGCTCCAAGAAAAGAAATTCCCAGAATTAAGCATTATAAGTTTATCAGGGTTTGTGGGAGTGAGAACAGAACACATTGAAAATGCCTTGTAATGGTTCGTAACATCAACAGTGAGTCTAGAAGCTGGATCTCCATAGGTGGTAATGCAGCCGGAGCTATATACAATATACATGAAAGACGTGTAATAACATTTGAATCATAGAGCAGCCAACCTAGTCGACGAGCCTTGGAGCAAGCAATCTTCTTGGAACCAATGGCACTACCATGGTTCAGCCATCAGCCAACCCTGGTGCAGCCATTGCGCAATTTGCATACAACCAAGCTGATTATGCTCTGCATGGGATACCTCCTCATCTTGGTCTCCCACATGTGCTTCCGATGATCAGTTCATTGGAGAGATCGGTTTGGCTCAACCAAATGGATACTTCCATGAGCTCGATCTTTCAAGAGGCTACGATACTTCCCTCCAGCATATGCAGTCATCGCTCTAATGCAGTAATGCTGTTTCAGAGACATACTTAGCATCTTATGTACCTATCTCTTAAAGAGACATACTTAGCATCTTATGTTTTTCAATCACCAAAGTACTTTAAACTATTAGTTTTTTTTTTTCCCACGCAAAACAAAAAAATTTTGAGATGTGTTGTACTGCCAACAATAGCATTACCAAGAAGAATTTAAACGGCTGAAATCAAGCATCATGGTAAAAAACTGAAATTTTCATTGTATCAGCTCGAAACATTATATACAACAGGGATATAGAGAACATCATTTTTCTAGTAATTTCAGCATGATTTAGGTAAATAAATGTGTATTTTCTAGTAATAGGTATCACCCTGACATAATGAGACACGAATTAGACCAATCATTGATCTCACCAGACGATAGATGAACCTCTCCATTCGGAAAATCAGAAATGACTTCAATAAAGTTCTTGCTCAATAGGGCAAGCAGCAGAAATCTTAGATGCATTATCCCATCTAGCTTCCCATTTCTGACCGAAACGAGTACATCCATAAAGCCAACCATAAGAATTTGGTGTAGACCAAGTCTCAACTGTTTGTAATGTGCATGACTGAATCTAGTGGTCATCTTCATCAATCCCAGGGCAGTTTGATTCGAGCGCCTCCATTGTCTCATACTGCAAATTTACAACGTGAACAAGTAAGATGCAATCCCAATAGACCAGCATTTTGATATGAACGTTGAGCAATTTTAATTTAAATATTTGAACACAGAGATCTCAAGAACGATTGTGATAGTCTGGTAGCCGCTGTTATTACAAGACTACAAGAGAACTTAGTTACCTGAAATCCACAGAAAAGACAGTATCTGAATTCATTCCTTAGCTTCAGCAGCATATTCAGCAGATCCTGCATCAAGGAAATATATGATCATAATTCAACAGATTTTAGATTCAAGAATGTAACATATAGCTCGTAATGCCAAAGCAATCGTCCAAATTACAGCCACTTATCAAATTAAAGCAGATCTATCAGGCAGAAAAGTGATCAAGCACACACAGGATAAAAAACATCTCAGAAGTAACGGCAATCAAGCACTCATCTCTACAACCATACAGAAACAAATGTACCTCTTCTGTAATTTCTTCTTCTTCCTCCTCCACTTCCTTTTCCTCGTCTTCCTCTTCCTTCTTCTCCACCTCAACAACCCTATTTTCCAGCTGCGCCAGAGCAGCATCTGCCTTCCGAAAATTCACTAAGATTCTCCTTCCCTTCCACCTCTCCTTCTGAAAACTGCCAAAA
>AYJT01108602.1:0-13538 GCA_001278415.1 Ocimum tenuiflorum
ATACCATTTATTTTCGTCTTTGAATGAGAGTCTATTTATCAGATGGAAGTAAATATTGAGATAAATGTCATTAATGAACAAACCTAGGTAAGAATTAAGATCTCCTAATGATATATTAAGCCCATGTAAGGAGGAAGTTCAAGCCGTTCGTAAATAGTTCAAAGTGAATTTGGTAGACAAATTTGAAGACTTGAAGCAGTTCGAAGGTCAATTCGAAAGTATAAAGTGAATTGTGAGAAGCGAACCATGGATGCCCTTCGAAGGAGATTATGAAGCGACACGAGGAGGATACAAAACCCATTCGAAGAGGAGGTTCAAAACTATAGTTAAAATGTCAAATAACTGTCCGATATTTTCTTCTATGTCAAGAATCTAGTCTCGATAAGACTTGAACAATCTTATTCAATTAGAAGATTCAATTATGATATAAATAAAAGGTCAAAACACTTGTAATCTTCCCTCATGTTTCGAGCCAGAATACACATAGATTAGGAAGCAAATTGATGTTCGACCTAATATGGTCATGTACAATTCATTGACGAATGAAGATTTTTCTACAAAAAGAAAAAGTAATAATAAAAAAAATAAATAACTTATTTTCCCAATTTTAAATTACCCACATTTTTACATTTGAAATACAGGCTCATTCTTATAGCTCAAGCACGTTGACCTCACGCGCTCGTAACTTGCATAACCGTCTTCATATTTTTCACATTGCAGCTCTCTTCTTCTTCTTCAATCATCATCCACCGTCTCTCTCTCTCTCTCTCTCTCTAGAGGTAACCCAGTCCATGTTGCAATGTAGTTATCCAAGATAGTGAATCTACTTGTATTGCATACCTTTGCATGCGCACATGCATTATATCATACGAATACAGATTGAATGTGTGTGAGAGGAAAATGTCAGGTTCTTAGAAGGGTTTTCTTTATGGTTTTCCATTCATCATCGTATGCTACTCTGAATCGTGTATACCAGTGATGTGAAAAGTTGCAAATTCTGCATGGGTTTGAAGATTGATGCATTTATTTACTATTTTATTTGCAATAAAATTGTCTTTCTGCTTCGAATTTCATGTTCTCTGTTTCCGACGTCGGAAATATTCGGCGAAAATTTCTGTATATAGTTCCGATTTACTTGTGATTGAAGTTTGGAAGAGGAATAGTGTTTTCTATATACTTTTCTTTATTTTCACATATTCGATTATGCGCACCTTAATCAATACCGTGGAATTAACTTCTTAATTATGACACTAGTCGTTTCTCGATCCTATAACTTTTCAGGGAAAAGTTCTGAAGTAAATTGAACTCGAGGAAAAATGGCCAGGAATATGTTCTTACTGATCCTGACACTCTATTGGGCGACTATGGGACTTCAGTCTTGGGCAATCACTGATGTGTTAGAGGGTAAATGAATTTCGACATATCGATTTTTTGAACTTGCACCCAATAATGGAAGAAGGTTGTTCTTACAGTTTTCATGTCATGTATTCTTGAATTCCCTGCTAACCAAAAGCACAATGCAGAAGTTTTGTTATATTGCTATGGTTTTAGGATGGTTTCTTGATTATACTACTATAGTTGATTACTTTTATCTTTGAAGAAGGTATTCACACATAGTTGTTGGTTTAATTCACACCCATCAGGTAATAACTGATGAGAATTTCTATGCAGCTCAAGCTCTTCGAGATCTGTACAGGTCCCTCAACAAGCCACAGCAGCTGGAGCATTGGAAAGAAGAGAATGGAGACCCTTGTGAAGAACAATGGATTGGAGTTCAATGCATTGGATCATCGATAATCAACCTGTAATTATTCATTACTTGCATAATTTGGTTGATTCATGATTTAGACGACTGTAATAGTTTGTGATCCTTTTACAGTAAGCTTCATGGGCTGGGGCTAACTGGGAATCTTGGAGTTGAGCTCGCTGCTCTCAAAAATCTGAAGCATTTGTATGAAACCTATTTTTTCACATCATTTATATCTTGCCTTTGGTAACCTATTTCCATTTATGTAAACTTTTTAATAGGGACCTTAGTTCAAACAACATTGAGGGCTCAATCCCCTACAGTTTACCTCCTAATGTCACAAGCCTGTAAGCAACTCCACTTAGCTTGTTATCGTATGGAAAAAAACATCATTTCTTGTATTTTCTGATTTCATTCAACATGTATCAGAGACTTAGCTGATAACAGATTGAGTCAGAGCATTCCATACTCAATCGAGAAGATGAAAAACCTTCGACATTTGTAAGTAGCTTGATGTTTTATGGATGTGGATCTGTTTTAATCACGCTAAACCGTGTTTTACTTCATATAGGAACCTGAGCCACAATTCATTGTCTGGATCCTTGGGGAATTTGTTTGATGGCCTCGAGAGTCTTAAACTAATGTATGTTGAACTAGTGTAATGATATTTCTCGTCGTTTTCATCATTTCTGAGAAATTGCGAACTTCTTTCATCAGGGATTTGTCATTCAATAGCTTCACCGGTGATCTGCCCACCTCATTCAAATCTCTGAAAAAACTCACGCGCCTGTGAGTTTCTAATTTCTGAATCATCATACACTGAAAATTTCTTGTAACTGACATGAGTTATTTCAGGTTTTTGCAGGGCAATCAGTTTACTGGATCTGTGATTTTCTTGTCGAACGTCACGCTTACTGACTTGTATGTGTAGCACAATAAAAGTTCTGAATTTTTCTACTATACTAGAGGTCTTGCACTCACTAGTTCCAGTTTCAGGAATATTGAAGACAACCATTTTAGTGGTGTTATTCCAGAAAACTTCCAAAATATACTCAACTTGAGGTAGTCATCTCTCGATATTCTTCTGCATTACATTTTGAATTCTGTATTTTATTTGACCGTAGTCGTTATTCAGGATTGCCGGAAATAAATTTGTGAGAGAAACAAACTATCCTCCTTGGAAGTTTCCTATTCCGAAAGAGCAGAATAGTCCAGCAGCAGCAGATATTAGTGCCTTCGAGGACCATCCTTTTCAAACAAAAGGGTCTCACAAAAAGAAGAAACCAAATGCAGCTGAGATAGTTCTAATAATTGGTGGAATCGCTCTTGTTGCAGCATTTTCTGCTCTTTTGGTTTTTGTTCGCAGGCAAGGTTCTTTAGTGAAAAGACGTAGAAGTTCATTTGGCCTCGGAGAATCAACGAAATCTCTGCCTCGCGATGCTATCCAAGGTAATATTCGCTGAAAATCGACCAAATGTGTTTCTCAGATAAAATGCTTAACTATTTGGATTGTTTTTTATAGATTATACATCAGTGAGTGGACAAGGCAGCCCCCACACATCAGGATTCAGCTCTTCTCCAATGATTACCCCCTCTCGTTTGCCTCCTGTACGGACGAGGACACTGAAACTTCCCATGAGAAAAAGTAAATCGGGAGCTGTTCCAAGAGTATACACCATAGCAGAGCTTCAAATAGCAACAAACAGCTTTGATGAAGAACACTTTATTGGTGAAGGGTCCCTTGGTTCTGTCTATAAAGCACAATTTCCAGATGGAACGGTATTATCATGAAATAAACTTGTGTGATTCAAGTTGCAGAAATTTCGAAACCTCAAATTGTAATATATTTTGGTAGGTTGTGGCTGTGAAGAACATTAAGACTGTGCCTCTATCCATCATCGAAGAACAACAGTTCTTTGATGTGATTAAGAACATATCCCTTTTGAAGCACCCCAATATTGTGTCACTTCTCGGTTACTCTATGGAGCATGGCCAGCATCTCCTCGTGTACGAATTCATCGGGAATATATCACTTTATGAGGCTCTGCATTCTGTCGCGCACAGGCCACTGAGCTGGAGCTTGCGCCTTCAGATTGCTCTTGGAGTAGCACGAGCTCTGGAGTGAGTACACCGATCTAATTTTGTCACTTTAAGTGATCACTACCTTAATTCTAGTAATAAAGAAAAAGGATGCTTTTTCTTTTTTGTCTTCACAGTTACATGCATTCATCAATTGTGCCCCCTATTTCCCATAGCAACTTAAAGGCTGCTAATGTCTTACTGGATGAAGAGTTTAAGCCTCATGTGTGTGACTGTGGCCTGGCTATAGTTAAACCCCTTTCAAGGAACACGGTTAAGCTAAAGGTACGCGTTAACTTCTTCCACTTGTCCCCTCTCGATGAAGAGTTCAAGCTAAAGATATGCATTGGCAGGCTTCTAAAATGGCAATTGCTGATAGTGGCTACATTGCACCGGAACATGTTCAACACGGGTCTGGAAACTTGAAGGCCGACGTTTATGCTTTCGGGGTTCTGCTGTTAGAACTTCTGACAGGAAGAAAGCCCTCTGACAGGTAGAGTGTTCTAAACAGCCTTTGATTTTACCATATGGAGAATTCTTTTTTTTTTAAATGTGTGTGAGTGTGTGCGCAGTTCAAGAGCCGCAGCAGAGCAGTCTTTGGTGAGATGGGCATCATCGAGGCTTCATGACAGCGCGTCTTTAGCACAGATGGTCGATCCTAATGTTAAAAATACGATTCCCTCAAAGTCCCTCTCCCGTTTTGCTGATGTGGTGTCTCTGTGCATTCAGGTATGGAGAAAAATCCCTTAAACCATGTTATACACAATGCAGTTATATTACGATAATATCATCTGTGTGTGTGTGTGAATTGCGACAGCCTGAGAAGGAATTCAGGCCAACAATAGCTGAAATTGTGGAGTCGCTAAGCCGTTTGCAGAGACCAAGTATTGCAGATGTTGCCGAAGCAGACTTCGATCGATCTTTCAAATCAACCAACACTAGATTCTTTGGCTCACCCACCCAAAGCTACTATTCTGTGTAATCAATAATAACTCTTGGAAGCAATGAATGCCATTATAATGTTTTTGAAGCAATTTATATCATTTTTGGCTGTCCAAAGAGAATGCAAAGCTGAGTGTTTCTTTATTCTCCCCCCTTAACTTGGTGAAACAAATAAAAGATGATCAAACTTCACCACTTAAAGAATGGAACGATAACCATTATTATTATACAATGGCATTAAACAACTATGTTGCAGAATGTACACCTAGAAAAACAAGTATAGCAACTGTCATATATATTGTTGTTTTCGACCTTAAATAAATACTTTCAAATTGCTGCTTCCATATCATCCAAATCATTCCTGACTATTTCGGTGTTTCGATCAGTACATACAAAATGTAAGCAAGATCAAAAACTTGTGCAGCAGCATTCGTTAGCGACTATTCTTACAACAACCGGTCTATGGAATCTGTACATTTAAGCCACTGCTCAACAATGTGTTAATCTCTCCAATAATGTGGACAGGCCTTCCATCGAAAAGTTTTGAAAGTGTGCTCTCACAAAGCTGCTTCAACTCCCTTGTTTTCACGATAGCTGCTTCCTGCAAATAAAATAGGACAAGTTACAATCGTGAAAAACTCAGAGCAATTGTTGAATTAAGATATGAATCGACTTTCGATAGCAGGTAAACTGTACAAGACGTGCTTTTGTAGATTAATATTAATGGTGGAGCATGCTTTTGTAGGTCGTAACTTAATACTATAGTGACTAGACTACTCCTCTCCTTCCACCCAGCCTTGAAAACACATACTGCATCGAACTTACTTGTTTAGGCCAAGAGGAAGACAATGAATTTTGCAGTTCGAGACGTTTAGCATAAAGGTCTTTCAGTCCTTCCTTTAACTTAGACTCGTGTTGCTTCTTTTCCTCCAGTGTAGTTACCAAACGATCCAAAAACCTGATGTTCAGATAATTAATGGAACCATGACTGTTAGATAAGACAGCAAAATATGAGAACGGACACCTAAGAGCTATGTCAAGTACAGGAAAACAAATTTGGCCATGTGACAGAAGAATCAAGTGAATGTTCTGAATTTAAGGAAATGCATCAGTAAAGGTCAAAGGTTGGAGTAAGACTGTTGATACCTTTTGGAGTTTAATATCATAATCATGTCACGAGTCTTCCTATTCGTCAACTTTGAGATGGCTAAAGAAATATTTGACAACATCTCCTGGATAGAGTTGGAAGCATATTGCTGGAGCACAAAGGGAGCTACTGCTTGTACTTGATGTTGTAAAGATAAAGTTTCTTCATTTGTTAATTCAAGAAACCGTTGATTCAGAAATGCTTTAATCTGATCTCAGCATCGACATGAAAAATAAATATAAGGTATGCAGGATATTATAAGACTAACAGCAAGATTGAAATAAATCATTGCTAGGTTAAAGGTTTGTTTCCTGTTAGCAAAAAATAGTTGGAATAGATCACACGAAAACAATAAGTCATAGTAAGCTGTAATACTAAGACAGTGTTAACCTCGAATAAGTCATCTAGGATCTTGTTCCTGTATTCTGTCTCCATAAGCTGACTTCTTTCTTGACTACCTTCAGTTGCTTCAGCTTTAGAATAATGAGAGGTTGAACCGAATTCCATGGGAGTGCTAGTTAATTCAGCATCCTCAACCCCACCAATCTGTGGATTCTCAACACTTATATCCCATGAAATATCTGACATAGAGACATCTTGAGCTGTGACGTCTTCCACGTTTTCGAAGGCCTGATGAGTTTCAACACCATCTTTACGAGGAGAATTTGGCAAAGCATCACTAGCACTAACAATTTCATATGGACCCAATCCATTTCCATTATCTTCTGTTTCTATTGTACCAATATCCCAATCAATATCAGTGCTCTCCAATGTAATATCCCAGTCAATATTGTTGTCTGCCATAACTGCTTCCCCACCAGCCACGAGTGCAGGTTCATCATGCCTTGCTTCAGCAGTAACAGCACCAAACACTTCAGGACTTGCAGAAACATTAAGAGAAGGGGGAAATAGGCGAATGTTAATCAAGTTCGGCAACACAGCACCAGGAATTTTCTGCAAAGATAGAATTAGTTTGGAAATGGGAGATTAGATTGTTGAGTAGAGATATCATTGGGAGTAAATCATAGAAAAACCCTCACATCCTTCTCCGTATGAGCATCTTCAACGAATGTTGAGTAGAACTCAATGGCTGTTGATACAGAATCACTGTTCAATACTTCTAACATCTCACTGAAAGTGCTTGGAAGAGATGTTATCGCCGATTCTAACAATTCTGATCTGACATTAATACCCTGCAAACAGAATTGTCAATTATGTATCAATCGAAGATAGAACAGATCGGAATGGAAAAGGAAAATACAAATGGTGTTAAACGGAAGAAAGACCTGCAATCCAAGCTCCTGACAAGCCTCTGAATATTTTGCTGCTGACAGAGATGCATTTCTCTTTATTTCAGCTTCCTTCCGATCTAATTCCACAAGCTGTTGTTGACTCTTTTGAACCTGCTTTTTCTGATATGGGCTTTAAAATGAAAAAGAAGTGATGAGTAACGTAAGGGGGAAAAAGATGTTTCAATGGAAGCTACACATAATGCTATGATTTTGTAGAGATATCCTCACATTTCATAATTCACATTTTGGACCATTATTTGAGCAGCCTCGCCCAGAAGAATGTGATCCTTCTCATAAGCGCGCACTATAGTCTCCCAATCACCCTGTCAAAATGAGGGACACATGAACTGTTGAAAATATGGTCTAGAGCAGACGAATATTTATAGAGAGTCTAAACTTACAGCAGCACCTGAAAGCCGACCAAATATATTACGGCTTTCGGGAGTTGACTTCAAGAGAATTTCATATATTCTCTTTGCTTCTAAGTAGCCAATCCCTGGGCATTTTACAATAGCAACAAGAGAGACAATCACCACTGTGATTACTTATACATGCCAAAATCCCTACAAGTCTTAACCTGTCCCACTCCCACCTTAAACAAACAAACTCTAACTCCTATACCTATCTAAACTAATCTCACAATGCATATGATCGATAGCTCAGTAATTTTCCAATTGAATTTCCAAAAAAAAAAAACTAAGCCAATTCAAAAATCCAAACATCATTCACTTTTCCTTTCTGGAAGCACAAGTACTCAAATAGCAGTCTAACAAATACTTGTCATCAAGGTTTAATAAAACAAAATGAACTGACTAATGAAGCAGTGATGAACAATAGCTAGAAAAGATGCAAAACAACTAAGCACATAAGAAGAAACCGAGAACCTTCGGGGTCAAGGGTTTGGAAATAAGGATCAATGTCTTTAGGAAGAGCAGAAAACGACGTCGCGATCTTTGCCCTCACAGCGGCCATTCGCTTCCTCCAATCCGCCGGAATCCTCTTCCGATCCACAAGCCATTCTTCAATTCAACCAAAAACCAACTCATTTTTTTATCCAAACATATATTAAAAAAAAAAAAATCGAAGTAGATTGTGCAGGAAAGGAAAAGAAAAACTACAGCCGAACTCGTGAATGTAAACTGATGATTTTACCTCCGAGACGAGCGAAGGCGATATCGATCGGGAGGTTTCGAATTTCTTCTTGATTCTGCATGTCTTTAAGCTGAATTTCGGTTTTAACGAAGAATAAATCTGTGAAAAATGCTGGTGATTTCGGAAGTTTATTTAGCTCAGGAATTCCACAGTTTCGTTAATAGCATTTGTCATTTCCTCCGTCAGTAGCAACTACGTGGGCTTTATGCGAATTGGGCTTTGTAAAGCCCTAAATCTCATTCAATGCTGCTTCTTAGTGCTAAAAACTACTGTTTTTTTTCCCTAACACGTGCACGTGCACGTGCACGTGCAGTGAGTAAGTACATCTTTCGTGATTTTAAATGTCAACAATTTGAGTTTATATGTACACATCTGGATGTGATTTATTATAATTTAAATATAATAAAAAATTTTAAAAAACTGCTCTTTTTTTAATTTTGCTGCTATATTCAAATTGCAATCAATTCTTGAAATAATAATAATAATAATAATAATTTGGGGAAACTAAAGCCATTATGCATTTTCCAGCATCATCCACTCTCTGATTTTTTGTTTCCAAAAGCTAAAATTACAGTCAAATAATAAAATAATCACTACTTAGTACAATAAAATAATGAAGTAGTGATGAATAGTAAGTAGTAAATAAAAATGCAAACAAACTTACTGAATTAGAAGCAGAAAGAGGTCGCGCTTGGTTTAATCGTCGGAAATCACTATGAGCATGAGTTTGATTGTATAGGGAATGATTATGAGTTTGAGAATAAAATCCACCAAATTAAAAGTGTTTGATTAATTTCTAAATATTGGAGAATCATTCAAAATTCACCGGCCAAACAACACAAGAATATAGTGGAATTGGGTTTTAGAAAAGCCTTATATCATTAGATTTTACTGGATTATAAAGCCCAGAAATTAACCAAATTCATGCGTACTAAGCCCAATAAGGCCCACGCATCAGATGTCAATTTTGTCATCAACGCCATTTTCATCTGCAGTTCGTCTCTTCCTCCACTCTCGCTCTCTCACTCCCCCGACAGATCTGAAATCATCATTTTCCTCAGGTGAGCTTCTTTTTCTCGGATAAATACACAGAATAAGAGTGTGTCCGTTTATGTATTTCGCCTATTGTATTTTCAATGACGGGTTGAAGCGATTCTGATTCTAGGGTTGAAACTTTGTGATTTTAAGATTTATCAGTCAAGCCTTGAATTTCATGGTGCCATTCTTCGGATTCACATCCAACAATCTCGTTTCATTTGTATATTTTCTGTTTCTGTACATATGCCCTTTGGAATCTTTGATCACATGTTGGAAACTGCGTGTCGCTAGTATTTCTGTTAGATATAGGCCAGACAATTGCGTTTATTTTGATAATTCTTAGTTTTATCCAGTTCTTCCCATAAAAAAATTTCTTTTGTCATAAATTGTGTTATTCACCTGAATCCGAGTTCCATGTCCGCTGTAGATAACTGTTCTTGCTGAATCAACCCCGAAAAGCTGGTGGGTGAACTATACGTTGCATTTTAGCTGTTAATTAATTGTTGTGTTTAGCTATTGGATATCTTTTAGTGTTTTTGCCATCTGAAATTCTCTTTTCGAGTTTGAATGCTCGTTTGATTGAGTTCTCCTTGGCCTTTGCTGTGTCGTTTTGTTACTCCCTTGTTATCATCTCCTTTTACTGCACTTTCTGTGTCTTCTAACTGGTATCCCTTTTATTTTTTCTTCTGATTCATTTTGATTATGCATGCTATGTGTTCTTTTGTTGTATCAATTGTCTTGATTTTTTAAAAATATCATAACATATTATGAAGACTGATTGTATTTTTCTTCCTTGTTGTCCAAAAGTTTTGTTGACTTAAGAAAAGAGAGCAAAAATGGATATTGAAGACCTTAAGAAAATGGAAGATGAAGAATCTTCTGTTGTGAAAACGTTAAAAGGGGCGACGACGGGACTAGTTGCAGGAACCTTTTGGGGTATGGTTGTTGCTACTTGGCATGATGTACCTCGTGTTGAAAGGAGAATTGCACTTCCTGGTTTGATAAGGACACTGAAGATGATGGGCAGTCATGGAGCAACATTTGCTGCTATCGGAGGACTTTACATGGGGACTGAGCAGTTAATGCAGAAGCAGCGTATGAAAAGAGACTATATTAATGGAGCAGTTGGAGGATTTGTTGCTGGGGCTACTGTCTTTGGTTTCAAAGGTGATTACTTCTTGTTTATTATTTTTTTTTTGTGTGATTAATTGTGGTATTGTCTGGCCTATATCTAACAGAAGTCAGGAAGTCATCTTCCAAATAAAATTATCCTTGTCATTTTACCATTTGGTTGCTCAAAGGTTTAAGTATGATATATCATGTATTATTGTTTAAAATCCTATCAGTTGGAATTGGGTTTCATTATAAACTGTTTATTTTAGGCAGTTTGTTTTTAAATATTTTAATGACGGATTTTTGATAGGGTGCAAGCTCCTGAAATTTTCATCCAAACTTCTGTACTACGTATGAAAATTTGGTCTTAAGAGATCTGATGGTAAATGCAGTAGGCTGTCTGTATAAGTCTATGGTTATATTCTATGTGGGTGGGTGCCTTGAACAATCTTTAAGTTTTCACAGAAAAGCAACAATGTTACCAAATAATAGAGGCAACAAGGAAATCAAGTGTTGGTTGCTTTGTTTATCCGGTGAACACAGCTTCTGATATAATGCATATTTCTGGTTTCTTTATCCGCTTTGAAGATGTCATTTGTTCTATTTCATCTTAATCTTAAGCCTACTATGCCCAGTAGAATCATTGTTGCTTTTATATATCCTTTAAATTTTTGAGGCCTATGCTTGGAAGAAATTTGGTTTTAACTGTGACCATCTATTTCAATATGCATACAGGGAGGAAGATTTCAACAGCCATGTCTGCAGGAAGTGCCTTTGCTGTCACTTCTGCCATCATTGAAATATTAGGTATCGAGAAGAGGGACACTGGCAAGATAAATTATGTATACACCCGCGAGAAAAGGCCTAATGCGGAAGCTAATTAGTTATGACCGGTGATGTTCCTGTTAAGCTCTTTCTGAGGAATTAATGTACTGCACTTTGTTTTGTGGTTGACCCCCCTTTGTTACCATTACAGATGGTGAATGGCCGGCGGTTTAAATAAATTTTCTGTACTTTCTTTAGGTTCCATGAGATGTTCATCTCTATTTTTACACATAAAATTGTGGTTGAAAACTGTTGGCAATGACTGTAAAGTTGATTGGTATTGGAATTTCCTGCAAATGGCAATGCTTGTGATTGATCCATGGAAAAATGCAAGTGTGAATACTTTCTTTTATGCTTGAATTAGGCTTGTGTAAAATCAACTTCTGGTCTTAAGATGAAAACTAGTATGTGACATCGAAAAAGTTATTGCACAGAGTAGTATTTATATATATATATATATAGCTTAAAATAAACTGTGAGTGCATGAATTTAATCAATTGAAAATTATTCTTATTTCGAAAATGGAAAGATAATGAGTAAAATATGACCAACCCTTCGGTGATAATCGAAGAGAACTATTGGAATGCAAAATACATTGTAATTAATATAGTCTGCATTTCTCACCTACAGGTAAGAGTCCTGAGTTTGACTCTCCCACCCTAAATCCCCCAACTAAAAAATAAAATAAAAAATACATTGAAATTGATACTCAAGTAGACGTGTACTTATTTTATTAACAAAATTTAGAGAACCCAATCCACAAAATGGAATAGACCTATACAATAATTAAAAACTAGATATGATTAAATGAACTGAAAGTGTGAGATTTAAACGATTAAAAACCAAAGCAGCGGATCCAATATTAATAAAAAGCAAACTAGATATGATTAGTTCGTCGATCCATTATAAATCGCTACATTTAGGATTTGCAGGACGAGAGAAAGCATGAAAGCACCATCTTTGCTTCTCCAGTAAATGAAGAAACAAAAATAATACCCTAGTTTAGCCAAGTCACTTTGCAGCTTATTGGCTGGTGGTTATTTGAATACAAAAAACACTGGTTTTTAAAGATCAAAGATATCCAATCTCGTTACACTCATCATGCCACGTGTCAGAAACCCATTCACGGTCGTAAATTTCGTTGGACCCCACCGGAGGAAACTTGAAATAAGCAAATAATAATCTCTGAGAGAGAGCGAGAGAGATTTGTTTGGAGAGATATGGCAGGGATACCTTGCTGTTACCCCTCAGCACTCTCCTCTCGGAGGTACTAAAATCGACCCATTTTTTCATCAACAAAATTATGCTACTTAATTTGATTACCACACTTTTTTGTGCTTTCAAGATTGAATTTTGCAATATATTTTTCCATTCATATCACTCTCCCGCCATTCTAATACTGCTTGGTCTGTTTGCTGTCTTATTTATGTATAATGCACGAAACCAAGATTCCACAAGTCTGTTCTTGAAAGAATTAGTCCAATCTTTCATGTGATTTTCTGGTGTTAGTTGATTCTGCTCAGCTTTGAAGATGGATTCTTGCAAACCCATTTTATCCTCTATTACTATGATGGATTTCTACAATTCTAAAAGGCTTGCTAGATGTCCTTTTCTTGTTATTCTTGAAAAGCCATGTATGATTAATGCAAACTAGAAATGTGGTTTCAGCAACTTGACTCCATCTTGGTTGGTAGTGGGAACATATGAAGGAACAACAGCAAAGAGACAACTCCACACGAGATCTGTGATAAGAGCAGAGGTGAGCTTCGTGGACTCAGATGAGGCCAAGAAGCTGATCGCAGCGGGATACGCAGTGATCGATGTTCGTGACAAAACCCAGTTTGAGAGAGCCCACATAAAGAACTGCTATCATGCCCCATTGTTCATTGAAAACAATGACAATGATTTAGGTATAATTTCCAATTATTTCACATCCTATTCACTGCTGCTTAGCAACTAGTTTTGTATGATCAGGAACAATAATAAAGAGGACTGTGCACAACAATTTCTCTGGGTTGTTCTTTGGCCTGCCCTTCACCAAGCCGAATCCCGAATTCGTGCAATCTGTGAAGAGCCAGTTCTCACCAGAAAGCAAGGTTTTGCTTGTCTGTCAAGAGGGACTTAGGTGCGCTTCGCTTTATTTCTGTTATGTGAAATGTGTATATTATATGTGCATAGTTTTTTAGAAAAAAAAAAAAAATTG
>AYJT01108615.1:0-10887 GCA_001278415.1 Ocimum tenuiflorum
CCTAAAATTAATTATTTATTTACAACCAAATGCTGAAAATAAATTGTAATTCTCCTGAAAAAAATGTCATGTATTAATAGGTAGAGATGAATTACATCTATTCTCCGTATTAATTAATGAAGTACTATTGATGTTGAGGATCACCTTTTCCCATTTATTCGCCCGAACAAATCAGGAATCCAATAAACACCTGCTCATCAATATTTAAGTGTATAATTCTAATATATACTATTGTTCAATGTTGATAAAAATTATTTCATCATTGCATAGTAATCCTTACTAAGTTGACAACCCGTAACAAATTCCGTCTATAAAGATATTTGTGCAATTCTAATTTATAACATTCAACTACAATTTAACACACTCCCATATAATCTACCCAACTTTTAAGACAAAATTTTACTTTTCCAATTTAATAATTTTCAAATGGTTCATTCACACGTGCGCGCGTATATGCATTTAATATAATCATAATTTTTCAAAATATATTCTATATCCACGATGATCAAAATTGACACGGGCTCTTAGATCCATGTCTACAAATTATTCAACAAATCTAAATTGGGCCCATTTGATGGGCGAACAGCTCTATAACCGGTTTTGAGTGTGAACTTCAAACTACGGAGACTAAGTTGAGAACAATTGTGAACTAATTTCATATATACATAATGATCCATTTTCAATCTCTAGTATATATGTGAATAGGTGATGCAAAAAAGGGATGACACGCTATAAAAAGGATTATCATTTCTTGTCCTCTAAAATCTACATCCAAATATGACCCTGCAATGCATGTAATTTCTGCAAAAGTTAATACTCGACTGTTGATTCTCCACCTGAATATTCTGCTAGGTTTTAAGTCGCACAGTTTATTCCTTAACATAATACAATTCCTTCTCTTCTTCCTTACTTTTGCACACTTACGTTCTTACAAATTCTAACTTCTAGAGCATTAACAATCGCAATTTGTGATCCTAAAATTTTAATTTATGTGCATGATCGTACCTTAATAAAGTCAAAATGACTCCATTACCAAGCATATATAATTAAGGTCGATTATGCCATGCCAACGGTATTTTTATAAATATAATATAAGATTAAACATAAACTGCTTAGGAAAAATTCCAAAAGAAAGTTTAAGGTATGCACCTTAATAAAGAAAATATCGATTATCAATTTTTTTTTGATCAATTGCAATTTTTACAAAGTTGAAATATAAATTTACAATGAGAAAAAAAGAAAACTTATCCCACATTTTTCCTCCATAGATAAACGAAAGCGTGAGATAAACTTTCATATTTTCCATTTATAACCAATATATTTGAGCTCTTTTTATTTACACTTTTTTTTTTATCGGAATTCAGAAAAATGATTTGCTTGAAAATATATTCAAAATAGTCTCTATCTTTTATTTTTCCTTCACTAAAAAATATATATAAGTAATTTTTCATGACATTTCCTTTATCATATTTAGTTTTTATTTTATACAAAACAAATTGAGGATAGGTTTTCCTCCAAAAAAAAAAATTATGTCAAAGAAAATTCTACCAAACCAATATGAGTAGTGCTCATTCGGGTGCGCCCCACTCCTCTCCTGATATGGGTACTACCCACAAATGCGGGTCATAGAATTTACCTCTGTCCATATACCGAGTTCCGTGGCACAATCTAATTCGTTGAGCTCGGAAAGTGCAAAAGGCGAGCAAGCAGAATACATCTATCTCCTTTGCATTACACGAATTGACCGATGTACCCTTCAGACACGATCAATGTTCAATTAGTCAGTGACTAGCACAAGCAGCAACTACCTACATCAATCTATTCACGTTCTTCATCTCTCTCTTTTCCACACACTGACAAAAATCTGAATCGCTTCGAGATTTGATCTGAGCAGCGATCTTCTTCGTCAACTCCGATCTTGATTCGATCGCAAAAACATGCCGTCTGTATATGGAGGTCCGCTGACAACCTTCGAGGATGCTGAGAAGGAGAGCGAGTACGGATACGTTCGCAAGGTGAGCGCGGCGGTTATGGTGGACGTTCCATCTCATTACCTAATTTGCGTTAGATTTTTGTTTTTTCCGTAACGCGTCTGCTTCCGCTTTAATTCTGATGCAGCGGTTAGCTTCAGCTTTGGATCTGATCTTTTATTTTCTTTTAATTTTTTTTAACATTTCGTAGTTTGGATCGGGTTTTTATCTGTTTGCTCCGGACTATTTTCCGCCGTGTGTACATTTTTCTTGAGCAATAACTATTCCAATCTGTTTTGCTGTTCAATTGATCGAAGAAGCTTGAGTATTGTGCAACCGATCCACCAATTATTGCTAAAGCTGAAATGCTGCAATTTTCTTTGCTGCTGAAGATTTAGTTTTCTGAAACTTCAAATCGTTACCAATGTTTCAAATCGTTACCAATGTTTATTTCTTACTCATATATATTTTGTTATAGGTATCTGGACCTGTGGTTGTTGCTGATGGCATGGCTGGAGCTGCTATGTACGAGCTAGTTCGTGTTGGACACGACAATCTTATTGGGGAAATTATTCGGTTGGAAGGAGATTCCGCCACAATTCAGGGTTAGTGTTATGCAGTCATTTAATCTGTTTCGTCCTATGAAGCCAGCCAATCAATATGTCTTGATTCCATATTAGATGTTCTCAATCTATGATAATGAGACCTAGAAAACTCCCAATTTAACTTAAATTTCTATTCTTGTACTTGAAGCAGTATGTGGAGGCTTCAACATAGAAAATATATCTATCTTCTTATATGTGCTCGTTGTAACAGAAAATTTTCGTTTTGGATGCAATAGTCACTTCTTGCTTTTACTGCAGTGTATGAGGAAACGGCTGGACTGATGGTGAATGATCCTGTTCTTCGAACACATAAGGTTTTCATGTTGCATCATTTTAAATTAAAGTTAGAATTATGTATTGCTTTTACTATTAACTGAAAATTTTACTCTGTACTCATCGACTGAATTTTACAGCCTCTATCAGTTGAATTGGGTCCTGGGATCTTGGGAAATATATTTGATGGCATCCAGGTGTGTAAACTTCTGGGTCTTCATATTTATCATTATTTAAAATGGAGAACTGTTGGATTTTGGTTATTGGCCTCTCAGTATTCCCTAATTGCTGTTCTTTTGGGTTAAATATCAAATGCAGAGGCCTCTCAAAACCATTGCAATAAAATCTGGTGATGTGTACATTCCTCGTGGTGTATCTGTCCCAGCACTTGACAAAGATATTCTTTGGGAATTTCAACCAAAGAAAATAGGTATCTGAAAAACAGTTGCATTATGTTGTTTATTCTTAACATAATTGCTTTGTTAAGGTAGTAATGCATCAGAGTGAGGTTGTTCCTTACTATTTTGTTATAAAATTATAAAATTTAATGGCAGGAGAGGGAGATCTTTTGACCGGAGGTGACTTATATGCGGTGAGTTTTGGGAGTCATCCAACCTGTTGAAACTGATAGTTACTTGATTAAGGCTAATGTTGATTTTACAAACACTTCTTGCTTTTGCATGAAATCTCTCTGCAGAACGTGTCTGAGAACAGTTTAATGCAACATCATGTTGCTCTTCCTCCTGATGCTATGGGAAAGATAACCTACATAGCACCTCCTGGTCAATACTCATTAAAGGTTTGAAACTATCCTGGTGGGAAACTTGCTTTATTGCGTCCATTGATATTTGTGAGGTAAAATCAAAGCTCTGTCACATTTAATTTTCTAATTGTTTGCAGGACACTGTTCTTGAACTGGAGTTTCAAGGCGTGAAAAAACAGTTTACCATGCTTCAGGTGAACCTTTTAAATCGTGGATAATTTTTAGCCTGGTTGATAACTGAAATCTAATTAAGGAATGAACATGGAGCTCAGTATGATATATTAACCTTTTGCAGACTTGGCCTGTGCGTACACCCCGGCCTGTAGCTTCAAAGCTTGCTGCTGATACCCCTCTCTTGACTGGACAGGTGAATATTTTATCAATAGGATATGTTTCTAACTATTATGTTCTCAGAATCCCCCACACCCACATAATTAATGCCAATCAAGAGAATGCGCCTAATCTGATTATCTTTTTCCTTCAGCGTGTTCTTGATGCATTATTCCCCTCTGTGCTTGGTGGTACTTGTGCCATTCCTGGTGCATTTGGTTGTGGAAAAACTGTCATTAGTCAGGCTCTCTCGAAGGTGAGCTTCATTGACTTGCATTGTCTTCTTTTTGTTGTAAATTTTGTTGCAAATGTTTTGGTCAACTTCTGCAAGTTCTAATCCAGTTTCTATTGCTACAAAATGCAGTATTCTAATTCTGACACTGTAGTTTATGTTGGTTGTGGAGAAAGAGGAAATGAAATGGCTGAGGTATGAAATTCTATATATTGTTTTGGGGTTAGTAGCGTTTGACCTTGGTATTATCCACAGGTGCTTATGGATTTCCCTCAATTGACAATGACCCTACCTGATGGTAGGGAGGAATCTGTCATGAAACGTACTACACTTGTGGCTAACACCTCAAATATGCCTGTGGCGGCTCGTGAGGCTTCAATTTACACAGGTAACTCTGTCAACACTGAGTTCACCATTTTGAGAGTTGAAACTCATGGCAAACGTAATGGTTTCTCCCTTATGCAATTGATATTGATTTCGCATTGCCGATATCCTAATGTGCAAACATAACAGACTAATTACACCTTCTGATTATCAGTAGTAACGTACTAAATTCATTTACAATAAAATACAATAAAGGATAAAGCTATAATAATAGTGTATTAATCTGAATTTGCATTTAATAAATTATTAGGGGTGATTTTTGACAGAAAAATAAAAATTTATGTCATAATCAAGTTATATACTTGAACATATTTTTTAATTTGATGCATGTTATGCATGTGCAATGTTATAGTTCTTAATTTGGCGTCTGGATGTTCAGGAATTACTATTGCTGAATATTTTAGAGATATGGGATACAATGTCAGTATGATGGCAGATTCAACATCTCGTTGGGCAGAGGCATTGCGTGAAATTTCTGGTCGATTGGTATGTATCACAAAATTACCTCACCATGATTTGAATTGGTGGTTAGTACTGGACTGCTTGTATGCCCTTTTGCGCTAGATTACCTTTCTTGATCGTAGATATTGTCCTTGGATAATAGATCCTAGATATCGAGGACTTGAAACAATATTTAAATATATTGCTGTGATGAAGCAAAATACAACCACTTGTACAACCCAAAGAAGTATTGCCTTTTGTTTAGGTTGTCATTGAGTTGAATACTTGAATAACTGAAAACAATCTCTCATTTACATTTTTTTTTTCATTTATATACCTTGTATCTATACTTATTGGCTTTTTCAAGATCTTTAACCATTTGAATGGCCTGTGTGTCGGTTTCTTATTGAAACTTTGAACAATTATTTTCATACAATGATATTTCCTATGTTGACCGACGAGCATTATTTCTTGTGAAGGCTGAGATGCCTGCAGACAGTGGATACCCTGCTTATTTGGCAGCACGTTTGGCTTCCTTCTATGAGCGTGCTGGAAAAGTTAAATGTCTTGGTGGACCTGAAAGAAATGGAAGTGTCACTATTGTGGGTGCAGTTTCTCCACCAGGAGGAGACTTCTCTGATCCTGTTACATCTGCAACTCTCAGTATTGTTCAGGTGAAGTTGTTTTCCGACCATGAATTGCTGAAATGGCCTGTCCATGCAGCATGTAATATTCTCAACTTTGTTTTCACGTTTCAGGTTTTCTGGGGTCTGGACAAAAAACTGGCTCAGAGAAAACATTTTCCTTCCGTCAACTGGCTCATATCTTACTCAAAATACGCAGGGGTATGCTCTAATATGCAGATATGACACATTGCTTTCTTGTTTAAACGAACATCTCTCGTTGGCATGATGCAATGTGTTCTTTCTTCAGGCATTGGAATCCTTCTATGAGAAGTTTGATTCAGATTTTATCGACATAAGGACAAAAGCACGTGAAGTACTTCAGAGAGAAGATGATTTGAATGAAATCGTGCAGGTACATGGTGCCTTTTATTTTTAGCGTCATTTTTGTCAGGGGAGTGGGACAAAGTGGGTCCCCAGCTGGTTGGAGTGTATCTTTCATGAAAGCTGGATGCTGTTGAACGTAATTGGAATTTTTTTTTAACTATGCTTGGAATGCAACTTGAGTGCATCGTGATTTCATTTCAGAATTTAAATTAGCTGTTTGGTTTCTTGCAGCTTGTTGGAAAAGATGCTCTTGCTGAAGCAGATAAAATTACCATGGAAACTGCTAAACTCTTGAGGGAGGACTATCTTGCCCAGAATGCATTTACACCGTTAGTCTTTGCCAACTATTTTAAATTTTATACCCATGAAAAGTATTGAAATTTAAGAATTGCATTATTTTCTCTCTTGTAACAGGTATGATAAATTTTGCCCATTCTACAAGTCTGTTTGGATGATGCGCAACATTATTCATTTCTACAATTTGGCTAATCAGGTGAAGTAATAATAAGCACATTTCCCCTGTACTGTCTCTTGTCAGCAGTAATTTTCTATGGAATGAAACAGAATATCGCTAATAATTTTCTTGGTATCATTTCTTGTACTCACATTTGTATCACAATTTCATATGTTCACGCTCACAATAGTATACTTTTCACATACCTGATTCTGTCACTCTGAGAAGCAACAGTTGGTCTCGATGGCGGCCTCCAGAAGTGCCCGACAGATAAGACCTTTATTTAAAATATGATTTCATGAGCAGGCGGTAGAACGAGCAGCTGGTATGGATGGACAGAAAATAACCTACACCCTTATCAAGCATCGTCTGGGAGACTTGTTTTACCGTTTGGTGTGAGTTGAATAAACACCAAGGGCATGTACATATATTGTTTATACTATTTCCTATTTTGAGTTTGATATCGATCTACCCTCACTTTTAATGATGCAGTTCTCAGAAATTTGAGGATCCAGCAGAAGGAGAGGACGTCCTGGTTGGAAAATTTAAGAAACTCCACGATGATTTGACTGCTGGTTTCCGTAATCTTGAGGACGAAACTCGGTGATTAATGCATTTTGTAGGAGCTGCTGTTATTTGTTATCCAGCGAGATTTGTATGCTGGTTGTAGTTCCTCTATGAAGAATGCGACGAGGCATGGTAGTCCTGAAGTTTTTTCATTGAGATGGCGGTTTGATTCGTATCCAGATATTGTCTGTGTAGCTTTATTTATTTTGTCGATGCCCTATGATTTTTTCGGTCAGTAATAAGAGGGGCATCAATTGGATATTTTCTACACGTTTTTGTCGTATCAATAAATTGTAGCAGTACGATTTTCAATGTTCCATTATTTATTATGTATATTCTTTTTGTTTATACTATCATCACTACGCTTCTTGGATGAAATTAGTTCGATTTTCTGCAATATGAATGACACTTTAGTATACCGATTCGACTGTAACTCAGCATGAGAATTGTATTTGCTTATTTTACCGTGGGATGTTGTTAGATCGACTTAATATCTGATTATTCGTACCCGATAGGAACAATTGTTAGTATTAGAAATTATAATTTTACTATTAGAATTCATAATTTAAGATCCAGAATTACAAAATCATTGCCTTTTCTGTTAAAAAGATACTAATACTTTTCAATGTGAGGGCTACATTTCAGCATTAGAATTTAAACATTCAGAACCAGATAATCCCAAAAATTTTGATGATTTCCAAAATTCAATCGTCTATAAATTATACTTATGCTATAAGTTATTACCTAAAATTTACTGTCACACCACATAACAGAATGTAAATTTTGTATTACCTAAAAGGCCTTTTAAGTTTCTGTCTTATACTAAAATTTTTTATCTATTAGCACCACTTTGAACATCATAAAACCATTTCCCCCAATAATATATCTAACTAGATGATAATTTCTTTTTTTATAAAAGAAAATCTCAATAATTATCAACTTCTCCACTCTCCAGTTCCACGGTCAATTGTTGGAAGGTTCCAAGAATTTTATACAAAATGCAAGTTTCTAAAAGGGCAAAAAATGCGTAAAGATTGGGTATGCAGGTGTACACCGAATTCAAGTTTCTCAAGTGATTTGCATATTTCAAAATCAACAAATACAATCTAAACAGTTTTAACACTGTATTACATAAATGTCAGTGTTGATGAAAGTCATTAAGCAAGTTTACTAAAACAGGCATATAGCAAGCTTAACTGATGTAAGTAGTCTCATGGAACATATGAACACAACATTGGACATGAATGGAGTTACTAAGGGTACCGTCACATGGCCATAGGGGAAGCAGTTTGCTTTTTCCACACAAACCATCAGGATATTTTACGCGATTCAACCGACTCCAGCCATTACTTAGCCCGGGCCAACTTTGGGAATGTCATAATGCTCGCTCATATTTGCAAGATACTGATTGAAATCTTGAATGCGGTCACGGTGTGATTTGTTAGATGTCTTTGCCAGCTTCTGCGAGTCGATTCTCTCCCTTTGTTCCATGTAGCGTCTCTCTGCTGGGGTGAGATTATGATCCCAATCAGCGGAGCTCTCATCTGCAGTGGGTTTATTAGCATCATCGGTCTCTTCCTTGTCCAAATCAGTCGACAGCTCTGCATTCTCACCTGTTTTGGAATAAGGAACTTCTTAAATACAGAAAAAGCAGTTATGTGCACACAGCCACATAGGGGCTTAAAAGCAATTTGGTTGCTAATGTATCTGCATTCTTGGTCCATGCTGGAATTGTACATACAAGTGATGGAGACACAAAAAATGCAGTTATCTCATCATTTGCGATTTGCATATTGAACAACTGCTGCCATACCATTACAAAATTCAGGTAAGCATTTAAGACAGACGTAACTTAAAAATTAAAACGTTGACAGAATTCGAAACAAACCCACATAGAAAAACAAGACGGGCAAGCCACATAGTCAACTCAACTATTCCCCCTACTCTTTCCGGACACTAAAGGCATTGACAGAAAAATTTCCTGGCTCCAGAAGTGGCAGCAGTGTTATATTATAGTTGAGAGGAAGGCTCAGTTGAGTGATTTCATAAGCCTTTCCTAAGAGAAAGGGTATAAATAGGTTGCTTGCACAAATAATTGACAGAATGAAGAATGAGACGATACATATACACCTGACACCATTATAAAGGTTAAATGTCAAACTAAAGTCTATGACACTCAGTTTCATCCCATATAAGCAATTCCAAGCAACTACTTCATAATAACTAGAACAATTTGCGTAACTTGGACACAAAAATCAAGCAAACCCAATGAACAAAATTGGTGGTTCATGGGAGTCTCCACTGTCACAACAAAAGAACACACAGGATTAAGAAACCATTATGCACAAAGAAGCAGAAATTCTTGGACACAAACAGATTCGGCGCTATAGGGGGGAAAACCCAACTATCTTGCAGAAAACTCACTTTCCACGGCCTGAGAAACTTGCTCAAACTCCTTTTTCTGCTTCTTCTTCTTTTTCTTTACTCCACCAGCCTTCACATCCAGAGCTTTACCCTTAAGCTTCAGCTTCCCCCCGATCACATTATCAAAGGAAGACATCTATCTCTTACCTGCAAAAAAAGCAACAAAAGCTTCAGAAGAATGAAATATCGAACGAATGGACACAAATACTCAAATCCATGAATCTATCACACTTATCAGTTGATAATTTGACAGTGGGTTACAAATGGTGTATTAATACCTATGACTTCACTGGTGAGAGCAACTTTTTCCCGTTTTAGATTGTTAACAATCGGAGTTCTTGATTCATTAGACAAATAAAAAATTGGAACGGGATCCGAAATTTTAAGCCTCACCGAGATAAAAATAATATCTCAAGATAGACGTTTTCCGATCCAAGAATTCTCGGAAGAGACAATTTCCGCCAAATTCAAACCGAAAAAAGCATTATAGCGAGAACAGACAGATTAATGGGAAAAACAAGCTTAATTTGAATCAGATAGCAGCGACAGAGCATACCTGAACAATAATTAGGTATATGTAATCAACGGATGGCACCAGAGAACCGTGATTCTAATTTCTAGGTTTTCAATGGTTTCAATTAATTAGATTTCAATTGCAACAAATTTGAAATGGGGGTTTTCATTAAGGTCCCTCGTTCTGATATTATTGGCGGTTGAGCCCCTCAGCTTCTTCCCGCTTTGGCATACGAACGAACGATCTATTTATATTTGGTTCATCTCTTTAAAAAAGTTAAGTGATTAAAAATTGTAATACTAATTATTTGTTTATTTTTTCTTAGTTTTTACTTGACAAATATTTATGTCATACATTTTTTTTTGTAACCAAAATGAGCATATTAATTAGATTAATATTAGAATTATTATTATTTTTTAGATTTATTGTACCAATAACTTGTAGAACAGTATTGTGATAATTTGTTACCAAATTAAAAAATTATTAATTATTTTAACTTTTATATAATATAAATCATATAAATTCTATATCTTTTGGAATCAAATTGTATACTTTTGTTGCAGCCTCCTAAAACAATAAAAGACAATTCAGTGAGAATAAACGCTCGTACCCAAGAGGAGGGAGGATCACATTTTTAAATAGGTTAGAAAGCAAGCAGCTTCGAGCGAAAATGAGAAAAACGGGGGGTTAAACTGTAAAAGTTGCTTTTTTCTTTTTTTTTTCGGAAGCAATAAACTGTAAAAGCGTTAAATAGACGACGAAATAAATACAGGCTTCGGCGTTAACGTCGCCGCCCGCTGCCGACCGCCTCCGTCTCCGGTTTTCCCGTCAAATAAAAGAACAGATTAAATAAGCGGCGTCAGCATGACTCCCTTTCTTCTATTTTTCATCATTCACAATCACATGCCCCAAATTCCACC
>AYJT01108627.1:0-14901 GCA_001278415.1 Ocimum tenuiflorum
TATTAAAGTTGAAGTTACATCAAAATTATATATTTTATTCATGTAAGGTTGAAACATATCTCTAGAAAAACTTATCGTGTCTATATTATAATGACGTGACATCTTATTTCCCTTAGTTCCCTATATAAACATCAACATGTACTGAAAATGATATAATATATCAACTATTTGGCCAGGTTATCAAAATTATATTCAAAATATCCCACGTATAATTGTTGATGAGATTATTTGCTAGTTTTAATTAATTAATTAATATTTGTTATCATTGTTATTTTTAAATTGTTTCACTCACTATCCCAGGATTGGAAATGGAAGTTGACAGCTAGCTAGTTTGATTTCAGTTACAAGGTTATAAATAATTAGATTTTTAATCTATTTAGTTAAAACAAAAACAAATTTAACTAATCTAAAATTCCGTTTCCAGTAGGATAAAATCGGACAAATACTTAAATTTGTTTTGTTTATATTTAGTCAATCTTTAAGATGAGGCCAATCTTTATGTATTTAGATGCTACTAATAATAAATCATACTGAAAAAATAATATAATTATTGGGATATTTATATTATGAAATTATTATTGAACATATATTTTTCAATATCGAGGCTCAATTTTTACAGCGAAGGTATTTTTTATGAATTGAGATGTTTACAATTAGCACACACTCCAAATCTTTTAAATTGTATATTGCCAAGGCACTGTCGATATCATTCTTTCACAGTCAATTTTTTCATTTTCAATTTAATGCAAATATTTCAAAGGAAATATGATGAATCCAGGCCTAGGCAATATACAATTTAAAAGCTTCAAAATTGGGTTTTTCCAGATGGCATTTTTTCTGTGGTGGAATAATTTGATATGTATTCCAATCAATTTCTTTGGATTGGAAAACTCACTTCGTTTCTGATCATTATGAATAAGTTTGATCAAAACACTCGATTTATCGAAAGATAGCTACTTGTTTTACAATATATGTCATTATAAATATAAATTGGCAAAAGTTTGGATTAGACCGCCTAAATCGTTTAGGCGGATCTAAATAATTCATTTCCACCATCCCAAACTCATACATGTCCAGGATCCTAAACTTAAACTTATATTCCCTCTGGATTTTGAACCAAAATCCCACTTAAATTATTTAGACGGTCTAACGAAAGACCTTCTCAGACAATGTAAATTTATCTTTATTCAATAATAAAGCATCGGAGCAATGCAATTTTTTTTAAAGTAAAACTCGTGACATTTGCTTATAGAGAAAGATAAAACATATTTCCGTCGTAAAGGATTAAACAATAATGAACAAACTCTATGAGATTTCAAAGCAATCAACGAATAAATTATAAATTCATCTTAAAATTTTAATAAGAGATTTCGTTCATATTTTAATTAATAATTTCAATGATGTTGAAGAGAAACAGTGTGTTTGATAAAGTCTTTCTAAATTTATAATTTAAAGTGTTTTTTTGTTATTGTGTGTGTCTTTTATTATATAAATATATATATAATCAAATCGGGTAATTTATTCCGCAGTTTAACTTAATGTGTGAGTCAACTAATTAACACCGTAAAAACTAAAATAAAACATTTTTGCTTGTTCTTTTCGATTTTTAAATGCAGCTAGTTTTTGAATTCAAGTGAAATGATTTTTTAAAATTAAAAAAAAAATCTCTAGCATCCAATCCCTAAAAAAATTAATTCAATGTCCTGTCAAATCAAGTTTCAGAATTCTCAACTCAAATAAAGACTCATTGGTACCTCATCAAGCTTTATTGAAATTTACGTTTTCACCCCTTTTAACATATTATCAATCGAGTCAAGCCCAAGCTCATGAATGATCAAGAAGCAAATAAAACATATAATGCAAGCAGAAAAGAAGCAAATAAAACCAAATTTCATAATAAAACAGGATAAGAAACAGAAACAGAAACAGTTCAATGTTAACTCAATAGCAATTCACAATACCTATTACAGTCTACATAGAGAGGCCTTGGAAGACGGCATTCTCGATTCTTGAACTCGATAACAATTCACAATACATCATCAGTCACATGGGAGCAATGGTGAACTCAGTACTTGAGAGGTGACTGTTGTGTAGGAAGCAGACCAAAGCGCTTCTTCAAGAGAATTCTCTGCCGTGAGTATTTATCATCGGGAGAAAATCGGGCTGCATGGAGGAAAAGAGAGGGGCTAAATTAGACTACAAGTACCAGGCATTATCTGTATGGCATGTTCAAAATATATTGGAGTTCAGATCCTTAAAGATGATTTAAGACTTGCAAGATGAATTCTCATTTCAGAATCTAAAAGATCCCTAATATTCTCATGTTAGGACCCATACGATCATCAAATTCTCGATTTAACATGAATCCTGAATTGGGAATTTGAGCATGAATCCTCGATTTCAGGTCATGTATCGAAAAATAAACCATCTTTTTGGTCCTGGATCAAAAAGAGACAAAATGCAAAGACAACAGAGCTAGAAATAAAACCAAAACTACTCTGATGATTATATAAACTCTAGTAAAAATATGAAATCCTCATGTCAAAATTTGATGGCAAGTGTACTGCGTAACCCTAACGCAAATATGGATGGATTTTTGTAGATTTTGACTGAGACATCCATGTCGAAATTGCACTGATTGCCCTTCAATATATTCAAATACATAACTCTAATGAATAAGCCCCTCGGATCAAATAAAATATACTGTCTTAATGAATATGCATAAATTATAATGCTCCCCATCACCACATCAAGAACACTATTCAGCAAACAAACCTCAAAGAAAGCCAAATCTACTCAAGCATGAACCCGAAGTTCCTCAACTCAGCGACACACAAATATGCACATCAGGAATTATGTGAAGCAATGACACACAAAAACCACATAATTAAGTAAAAAATTACCAGGATGAGCTGATTGTGTGGCCTTTCCTAGTGGTGACTCTTTCTGCACAGATAAAATCGCCAAAGCATCAATATAGTTCGATCAGTAATGGACAATACAAAGAAATTGAAATCTCATAATAAGTATAACACTGAAAATAGAACACAAATTCATGGATAAGAAGATAGCTGTAACGAGAGTTTTCAACAGAGACTAAACAGTGTATCATGGAATTAATAATAATTTGTAAGTTGCAGTCCATTAAATTCCGAGAAATCACAAATTGACAAGGGGGAAAAAGTACCTTTGTGGTGTAAACTTTGTCGCCATTTTCGTTGATGTAAAATTGGAGATACATCTTCAAAAATGCCCAAAAACTAAATCAGGCAAAGAAAAAAAAAAACATCAACAACCAATTCCTGAGAGAAAAGCAATTGACAGGGTATAGAACAAAAAAAATTGCATAATATCTGAAGTTCAAAATCCAAAACCCAGAAAAATTGCCGACCAATTTACCTCTGTAAACCCGCCGAAGCTTTCTTTCTGATTTTGAGATCCCTAGCTCTTTCCTTAAACCCTAGAGAATATTTGCTTCAGCAATTAGGGTTTGGCAATAAAAAGGTATTTACAAAGTTATTGGGCCGACCAGCGCAATGTGGGCCGGATAATTAATTATCCAATCCATTCTACCATCTATCGTTTTTGTCATTCTATCAAATGAAATCCTTTTATTTCTAGGGAAAAAAAATTGTGATAAATTGTCTAAATCTCTCTTCATTTAATTTATTTATTTCAAACTGTATATTTGATATGCTAGATGAGGGTGATATTCCAATTCCCAATGACAACCATAAAACAGACACTTGGATCCCTTGTTACACAATCATGTTATACCATTTAGTATTCTTTATATTTGCATTAATCAGGGAGATCAAATATGATAAAATCTTTCCTTATTGATAATATGATTGATCTTCATTTATTACCACAAATGGCAGTAATCTAATCGGTGTAATATAATCTGAAACATAATTGTGTAACAAATGATTCGGATCGAAATGTACGGGAGTTGAAATAGTTTAAATAATTGGTTTTGCGTATTTTTGATAGTTGAGATTGAATTGGTTGAACAAAATAAATATTTTGTTAGAATTCAAAAATTAAAATCAAACATTTCCCTTTAACTAAAAAAATATTTTGTTTTCCTAAAAAAAATACTTTGATTAAATTAGAAATAATCTATCACTTAAAAAAAATGTTAAACGATAAAATATATTTTTTTAGTCGAAAAAAAAAAAGTATTATGGTTTGTTTTCCTTGATTCGCACCGTCCACTTCCCTCCATCCGACATTCATCAATCTCTCTCTCACACACACAGCCACACACATTACACGTTGTTTTCCTCCATGAGAACCTATCTCAGCTATCTCTCCAATTTCCATCTTCCACATTTCTCGCTGCTTATTATCAACATTCGATTATTCTTCAGCTCCAAAGCATCGATCTATGCGTTTCACGGAAAAATTCACCAACACCGCTTACTCCTCGGACAGCTTTTGCATTTTGATCGCCATTTTTTTGAGCGGATTCGATCAATGCAATCAAGGCTAACAATGGTTGGCGATCATTTTGACAATTAGGATTTCGCCTCATGGTTTGCATTGTTCTCAAAGGATGTATTCCGCAGGAAAGCGTTGATCAGTAGTTTCCGTAGGCAACCATTGCTTTGTGTTGCATTTCTTTTTTTTTTTGGTTGGCGAGTAGTTTTCGCCGAATCGTGTTGCGGTTTGAAATTGAAGAATTTATTCGGGAATTCTGGAGCTGCTTGATTGAATTCACGTCCCCATGGATCATATTGTGGGTGGAAAGTTTAAACTTGGGAGGAAAATTGGGTGCGGTTCATTTGGTGAACTTTATTTAGGTGCTCGTTTACTGCTTTTTTTAAATTTGTATATTTCCATTTGCATGTAGTCATGAGTTACCAGCCCCTCTGTTTGTCTTTCGTGTTCTATGTAGGTGTTAACATACAGACTGGAGAAGAAGTGGCTGTCAAGCTGGTGTGTTTCTTCGTTTGATTTCTTGTTTATCACCTGCTGGATTTGTTGTTTAGATCTTAGAGCAGTGCTTTGGCCTGAATTGATTTATATCTAACTCTTATATTCATTCAATTAATCGTTTTTGTGCATTCTTGAATCAACATAGTTCTTTACTGTATCTTAGTTTATCGTTATCGAGAGTAAGAACCTGGATGTAGTGTTTTGAGTTAGGATTTCTTTGGTTAGTTGAAGCTCTTGTATTGGTACAGTGGCTATTTTATGTTATCTTACATATGTGATTACCAGGAATCCGTTAGGACCAAGCATCCTCAACTTCACTACGAGTCAAAAATTTATATGCTTCTGCAGGGAGGAAGTAAGTATTATCTCTTATTTTCCCCGACTTTGTGGTGATGTTGTAGAACTCTTATCTTGTGAGCTTGAGCTAAAATGAGATTGATGAATTAGCTGTATGTTGCCTTATTTTTCATGTAGTTGGTGTTCCCAGTTTGAAATGGTTTGGAGTTGAGAATGAGTATAACATCATGGTCATAGACCTTCTGGGACCGAGTCTGGAGGATCTCTTCAACTATTGTAACCGGAAATTCTCCTTGAAAACAGTATTAATGCTCGCAGATCAATTAGTAAGAAGATTTGATTATTCAATTCATTATCAAAGTTGGGATGATAGTCGTCAATTTCAGCATAATATTTATTTTATGGCCGACTGATAGATTAATAGAGTGGAATACACACATTCAAGGGGATTTCTTCATCGTGATCTTAAGCCCGATAATTTTTTAATGGGCTTGGGACGCAAAGCAAATCAGGCATGTACTTCTATCATAACTTTTATTTTCTTATAGCCGTTTAGGCTCTGGATACACAAGTTCATGTTTACGTGTATACTATCCTCAGCAGATTGTCATTTGCCTCGTTATGCTTAAAGTGGCTGTTAGTATTTTGATCATGGTGCTTTTCACTGATTTATTTGGTGAAATTTGGCCATCATTAGATATAAGGTGATCAGGCATAATCTGATCAGAGTGGAAAGTTTTTCGATATAATGAGTGCATCTAAGTGGCAAAAATTGGGTCTGCTACTGTTTGCTTCTTAATGCAGCGCGTCTGTTATTAAATATATATAGATTGCTCTACAATGGCATTGGTTTCAATATTTGCAGGTTTACATCATAGATTTTGGTCTGGCTAAGAAATATAGGGATCTCCAAACTCATAGGCACATACCCTACAGGTAAGTTGCTTTGTATTGAGTCTAAAGGTACTTGCCTTTGTGCAAGAAGTTTATTGGATCATATAGCCCACTAAAAAAGGAAGATGAGAATGTCCTGATACATTCAGAAGTGCATTGCTTTCCTATTCTTTTTTTTCCTGTTCAATTTTTTTCTGATTGCTCATCAGACTAACGAACTAACATTTTACGGTAAGTATTTATGATTGAACATGGACATGTGTTCTTCCATGGCTCATGGATTTTCAAAATCATAAGTGCTATGCTTTCGGAGTTGTATTTTGGGTTGTGTCAAGTTCAGTTGTTGCCTTTGGTTAAATTGTTTATTGTACCTCTTATAATCTTGTTCAGGGAAAACAAGAATCTCATAGGTACTGCTCGCTATGCCAGCGTTAATACACACCTTGGGGTTGGTAAGTGATGAATCGCACAAATATTAAGTTTTTTCATGTTTATTGAATAAGGTCTTCCTCAGAATGATTCAATATAATTTATTTTAACATGTTTGCAATTTGATTGTCTTGGCAGAACAAGCGCGTAGAGACGATTTAGAATCTCTTGGTTATATACTAATGTATTTTATTAGAGGAAGGTTGGTTGACTGGAGGCAATACCTACTTTTGTGTTTGATAACTTTGTTTTCCATACTTATTCTACATTTTCTTTTGTTAGCCTTCCTTGGCAAGGACTTAAAGCTGGTACCAAGAAGCAAAAATATGACAGGATCAGTGAGAAGAAAATGTTAACACCCGTGGAGGTACATATCACAGTTCATGTTTGCATGCTGGGTGTTGGTGTGGTCCTTGTTTGACCCTTTAATGCTCAAATTGCGAGCTAGAATTATTACAGGTACTATGCAAGTCGTATCCATCAGAGTTCGTTTCGTATTTTCACTATTGCCGTTCGTTAAGATTCGAGGACAAGCCAGATTATTCTTACTTGAAGAGACTATTCCGGGACTTGTTTATACGTGAAGGTAATGAAAGCCAGTAATCTATGAAACCATTCAATTTTTAGGCAATCTGCTTGCTTGTAGATTATTCCATGTGCTCTAGATTACAAGCTCTTGCATTTTATCATGAACTCGTTGCAATGCTCGTGCAGGCTACCAGATGGATTATGTGTTTGATTGGACTGTATTAAAGTATCCTCAGTCGGGTTCTAGTTCCAAGGCAAGGGTTAGTGTAGCATATCTTTATGTTTTTTTGCTTTCTAGAGTATAAATGTATAAACCAGTGCATCTGCTTGCAGAATCCCACCGGTAATGCCGTCGCTGGAACTTCTGGCGAAAAACAAAGAAGAACATCAGGTATATACGCGAATGAATTAGTGAATTTTTATATATTTTATATAAATGAATGACGTTACAGGATCATACTAAATTAATAATTACCTTACCCCATCCTATCACATAGAAAATGAAATAAATTCTTACTCTGAACTTGAGTCGACCTGTAGAATACTGATTTTCTTTTTTTCTTTTTTTTTTTTCCTTTTTTGAGAAGAACAATACTGAAATCTCTGAAATGCTTTAATATTGGTTCAGGATGCATAAACCTGACACCCAAAACTCCCATAGCCCCATTAAAAGAAAGACAGAATCCCCTGCCATGTACAAAATAAATATTGTAGCTGATTATAATACTATTTGTCCACTGGACATTGCTAACATTAGGAAATGAAATAATAGAGAATCTGCCAAGAAAAAGCGCTAAAGTAGTGATGAATCCAGTCAGTAAATCAGTCCTCTAGAGAATCATCTATTCCTAATCTCCAATGAAAATCCAAAACTATAATCCTCCATTACATCAAACTTGTGCAGACTGGCAATGGAAAATGACATCTTGATTGATCTTATCCTTTAGCTCTTTCTTCACATTTATAAGACCCAAAATCTTGAACCTAAGATTATATTGCTATCAAGGTTTCAGTTTTTAGAGATAAAAGTGCTGAATATGTCAAATAAAAACATGTTGGAGAAAATTCGAGTACTATGATCAACCGATTCAATTTCTCTCTAATGGTCGTTTATTTACAGTTGGGCAAGATATTAAAGAGAGATTCTCAGGTGCCGTTGAAGCTTTTGCTAGAAAAAATGGTTCATCTGGTCATGGTGAGCCATCAAGACACCGTACATTAGAAGATGTTCGTTTATCCAGGGATCTGGTGCGTTCCATTTTCTCTTCTCATGTTTCCTTTGGGAGCTCCACACAAGATGCACGCGCGCGCACTTCTCTTTCCCCTGCTTAAACTTTGACCTGTTTACTATGCTCACAGCATATTTAGAAGTAATAATTCTGATTAGATTGTTCACTGAGATAGTTGTGATGTTTTCTGCAGCAACTCGAGCTAGAAAGAGGCCGCGCTGCACGAAATGTCAGCTCTACAAAGAGAGCTGCAGCCATTTCAAGCAGCAGACAGAGCTCATCTGTTGAGGCTACCGATGGCCGGTCTAGCAGATTGGTTTCAAGCAGCGGTCGCCTATCTGTTACTACACAGAAGATCCAATCCACCGGTGACCCAAAGCCATCGGCTTTCTCCCGTTCTGCAGTTAAAGGCTCTCGCGATGACCTTCGTAGCTTCGACTTCCTCTCAATAAGGAAGTAACTCGGATACATGCATTTGTTTTGGAGAAAGAGTATAGGTGAATTCTTCTCTTCTTGCTTGAAGGTATTTCTATGGTAAAGGTTCTTGTTTGGAGTTCTCTGTTGCAATGCACTGTGTTTATGTGCTCATTAAGAGATTTGCGAGCGGCTATCTTCCATTTTTCACCAGGCTAAATAGCAAATCGAACCATCCACTACATAATAATCATGCTTATTCTTCTCTTGTAAAAATAAATAAATGACTATGAAAAATGGTGGAGTTTTCAATTTCTTTAAGTAAAAGATTTACACGCATCGTTTATTCATATTTTAAATATCAGATGAAGCACGTTCTTTTGTAATACTTTTGTTCATTAATGTTGCAGAAGTATCAATGTCGAAAATTAATCCTAATCTGTGTTAAATTTTCATTTCCATCTGGACATGCAAACACGTCCATTCAGATCTCATGTTTAAATATTTAATTTATACGCTCAAGTAACTAATCCAAATCTAGTCGTGTATTCCCTCAAGTGTTTAATTTATTATCGCATTTTCAGAGCTACACGTTTTAAGTAAATCTAAAAAACATTTTTGTATTTAAATTTATATTTAATATTCATAATCTACTACGCTTTAGACGAACATCTTCAAAAATCAAAACGTTACAAAATCACAATCAAAGTGACAAAAAAGATGAGTAAGACGATAATGATATGTTCCAATAAACAGCCAAAACTTATAAAGGTCAAGTGAAAGATACTTTTGAAGCAAGGGAAAATGACATAATCCAAAAAATTCTCTAATTGCATTGAATAACGAGGGCTGCATAGGAAAGAAATACGTCTCAAATCCTACACCAAAATTCATACTCCACTCATGCAGCAGCTTCTTTCTTAAGCTTCGCAAGCTCTTGCCGGACAACACCGGCTTTCTGCAATCGAAATATAGAAAAAAAAGATCAGCCACCAACACGAGCATCGCAAGAAATTCAAGAGAATAAAAGTAATAGCAGCAAACTGTATAGATTGGCAATTAACATTATCATGTTGCAAATGCAATCGGCACATTGTTACTTGAAGGTTAATTTCAATTTCCCACATACTTATTTTAAATTAGCAATTGACTAAACTGACTAATGGGTGATGAATGAACATCAAGTGTATAAATACCTTAATTTTAGCCAGCATAAGCTTGAACCGGTCGAAATCATTGAGGGCAGCCCTCCTCTTCTGAACAATCAGCTTTCTGCCCCAAGAGCTGCTTTCCCATTTCCCCTTAACATCTGTCGAAAATAATGAATGCTCCAAGTTAACTTATTTTTATACACATACTCCAAATCAACACCTTAGCAAACAAAATTGTTCAGTGTTTCCAATCGTTTAAATACTCACCAGCAGCTTCCATAGCAGCAATAAGTGCCTTCTTCTTGGGAACCCTTTTGATGTCAATCTTGATGTCGGTAAGTGAAAGCCTCTTGAAGTTCATTTGGCTCCGAACCATGTCAGGGGAATCAACAAGAGCCTGATGTGTGAAAAATGGGTTATATTACATCAAAGCATGCGTTATAAACACAGACCGGTAAAAATAATTAACTACTTAATTTGGAAAGTTCAATAATGATCAACTACTTGGACATAAATTAGCATGAATAGCAAGGCAGTATTAAACTATGCCAATCATATTTATTAATTAACAATTAATATTACTCTAAAATGTTGAGTTATAGAGCAAACCTAAATTGTGGCAAAGAAAACACCTAATAAAATGTAATTATCGATCAAAACAATGATCACAAACACATAAAAAAACATATACAAATGAATGCAGATGGGAAAAAAAATCCTTGATATAAATTCACTACAAATTATAAAAGACGCAGGATCAAATAGCTTGAACTACATTGTATTCACCACAGACAGCACGTAACAAGAGAAACAGTAATATATTTCATATATCAATCCGAGATAAACAATAAAAAAAATAAAAAGTATCAAAACCGATTCCGAATAAGCAAAATCGCACATTTCCCGGAGCGAAAGAGAAATAAAAGTGTAATGAAGCACAATAAAGCTCATCAAAGTAGAGAGACATACCCTGTTCTGGTCGATGACGTCGACGATGACGACGAGCTTGCCATAATCCTTGCCGTAGTTGACGAGGGCCACCCTTCCAATCTCGACGTACCTCTTGAACGGCTGCACATCACAACGAATTAGATTCAAGCAACTGAAAGAGAAGAAATGATGGAGGGTGGAGAGAAAAATAGAGAGCCCACCATTTTCTTGCAGAGATGTGAGTGTGTGCGCTGTGTGACAAGAGGCGGAAGAAGGCAATGAATTGATTTGAGGGTTTGATTTGGGGATATAGCGGAATTGTTAGGGTTTTTCAATATTTGGGCCTCGTCCATATTCAATATTTGGGCCTCACTAATGGGCTTTCTGGAGTATTTTGTATGGGCCTTTATTATAACAGCTTGGTAATCTCAATTTTCCTTTTATTACTCGAATTTATTGAACAATTTCATGCCTGGTTTAAAAGCAATAAAATAATAACAGGTTATTCAGTGCAGTATAAACAGTTGTTCCATATGATATCGACCCGACTTCGTGGTTTCAAAGATTCACATATAGTATATTAAGTGTAACGACCCGGTGCCGAAGTAAAAGGGTGATTATCGGTGTGAAAGAGGCACGAACAAAGAGCGGCGCATGTAAGACTCCTGGTAGTTAAGCGGAGGGGTACATGAATGAACCGAATCCACACCGAAACGAGAGGTATTCTGAGGTTGTGTAGAAATGGGACTACACGGTTAAAGGAGAGCATAAATGATTTAATTTGACTACTCATATCAACATGGTGCATCAACTTTTCTGGCTCTCGTTTTGGGAAAAACACGAAAATTAGGCGTGCCTAGAGTAGAACTAGAATATGTGACCTCATGTGAAGTTGTCTCAGGATGCTTGCGAGTAAGAACAAAGCATACTACAAAATACTTGTGTTGGTTTGTGGTGTCAGTCGTCGGTCTGAAAGCCGGTTCAATACCGGTGGTGGTAACGTAAGTTAATTAATAATCTTTTAAACTATAAAAAATAATAAATATGAGCGAATATAGTTTTTATGAGATAAAATATTTTTTTTTAGGTCTATGCGATAAAATATTTTAAAATAAAGTAATTAACGTTAAACTTATAAAGCTCAATTGTGCTCATCGCCCATTCAATACCAAACCTAGTCAATCTAGAACTGAGCAGCAGTCGTCTAGATTGTATTATCCTCGTTAAAAAAATAGATTTAAATTATGGAAAATGTGAAATTCATGCATAATTTATAAAAAATAACAAATAAATTTTATAATTTTTATTACATAATCTTGAAATACGAAAATGGAGGTGAGAGGCTGAGAACAAAAAAAAAATTGGTGGAGGTTCAGCGTCATCCTAGTCAAAAACCAACACCTGTTAATTCTTCCTATTTTCATTTTTCCAACCCATATTTTTCGATGGTTTTCTCCAACTTTGTTTCAATCGTGCATTAAAAACCAAGAATTTCCTCCCATCATCTAAAACTCCACTTTTTCTTGTCATTTCTTGAATTTTTTTTCTCTTCTTTTCTTTTTTTTTTGAGAGAAAGATTTTTTTTTTCATTGCAACTAGAATAGCTGAGATAAATATATTTATTCCATTTGATTTCTGGTATATATACACCATTTATTACTGTCAAGAACATATACGTTTGCACATACATAAATATTAAGCAATTGATCGCTCGGCTTATTTTAATTGCATAAAAGGGTTTTGGTTTCCATTGATAGTCCTCTCGAATTGTGTACACAATAAGCGAAGATGTCGACGAAGATGAAGGGCCTTTTCAAAGGCCTCAGATATATTTCTCAAGTATTTGGTAAGTACACATTTCACGAAAATTATGTCGTAGTTGGACGGGCATGAATTCCATGTGAGACCCACTTGTTTTTTCGTGATAAAATTATTTATTTAAAAATATATATTTTGTACATCATATTTATATAATTTTATTTAATTGCTTCTTTTGTCCGAAACTACAAATCTTTATAGGGGAAGGGTTAGGGAACGGCGAGTATTTAATACTTTATTTATATGTGCCTTTATATATAAATACTTATCCTTTTTATATAGGTTTGCGAACCACTAAATTGTAAAGAAATACACGTTAACTATGATTTTTTTTTTCAATATTTATGGTGAGATTAATTTTGGATGAGCAGATGATGAAGATGAGAAGGAAGAAGAAATTCAAATTGGGCTTCCAACAGATGTAAAGCATGTTGCTCATGTTGGGTGGGATGGACCGCCTACTACAGCCGCTGCAGATACACCTAGCTGGGTAATTATTATATTATTATTATTATTATTATTATTATTATTATTGTTAGTAATAGTAGTAGTAGTAGCAACAGTAGTAGTAGTGTCCGACAAACTCATATACAATGGTTGTTCTAGGTGGGTCTCATATATATTGCTTATATTTATGTGAGAGGTGCGACACTACCCACGTATGCATTCAAGATTTTTCATACGTGTTACCTATTAGACTTGTGGGTCATGAATAGTAAGATTGACACTTTTACGGGAGGGATGTGGCACTCTATCATCATAGAATTAACCTTGCTGGTAAATTTTGGAAAAAAAAAAAAACTTTAATTTGTTCGTACATAATAATTTAAATGTTTATGCCAAAAGAAAGGTTTAAATATCATAAGTTAAAAACTTACTTAGTTCAGTGTTTATTACTATTAGTGAGCACATTAGCAATGTTTGAACATTCATATACAATGTAAGTCCTGCGTGAACCCATGCTTATTAATTACATTATATGTGAGAGGTGCGATACTATTCACGTGTTCATTTACAAATTTTTTATACTTACATAGTATTTGATTACTTGTATGAATTTTGAGTCCCGAGTATTACGATCCTTATTTTATGGGAGGGGCCTGATACTCCACCTTTATAGAATTACTGTTGTTGTTAGTACATCTTGAAATAAAATTAGCAGTTATTTTTTCTAATAATTTAAATGTTTCTACCCAAAAAAGGGTTTAATTGTCATTGGCTGAGAAATGATGATGTGTTGTGCAGATGAAAAACTCAAACCCTGGAGATTCCCACCAATCAAATAAAGAGGATGCTGAAAAGCATGAAATTAAAGGTTAGGTTCTAATTATTCTTATTTATCCCAAAAGAGAGATGAAAACTATATATTTTTCCTTTTCAGGAAATGAGTTATGCTATGCAGAAATTATTACTAGTTTCCTATGAAGTAAATTTGGGGCCAATATTTTTTTTTTAAAAAAAAATGGGGCCAATGTGGCCCTTATCCAAGTAAAAGAAGTAAAAAAATGGTGATGTAAAATAAAAAATATTTAACTGAATAAGAAGTAAAACCAAGTATTTCACATCAGTCAAAAAAATATTTTGATAGAACTAAATATGTTGCCATCTTCGGATCTCTCCTCAATCTTTAGTTTTATTTATTTTATTTTATTTTTACTCTGATAGGCTTATAAAATTATATAATATGTGCTCTTTTTTTGAGCGAATGATATGTGCTCTTTAATCTAATAAGAGAATTATATTTCACTTCCATTACAAATACTATTTAATTATAAAATTTTCGTAGATTGCATCTGCCTTTGTGTCATTTGCATGTGCAGTGAAACTATATTTAATAAATCGACAAAAAATTTCTCAATCTAATTTATGAAATTTACCTCGACTGCATTTGCATTCATCTCATGATTTGTACCGTGTGGTGGACTATATTCAATTAATAGACAATACAAAAGACAACATGTATAGACAATATTATTTTATAGGTCACAAAATTTTTTTGTTGATCATATATATATTGATAATATTATTTTATAAGTAACGAAAACTTCCGTTGATCATGCATTCAACTATCAAAATCTGATAATATTTTATAATGTATTTATTCCATATATGAATTGTGAATATTTTTTGAATAATTTGATTATAATAGAAAAGAGAAGGCAAAGAACAAAGAAATCCGAAGAAAAGGAGCACCATACGAGACGCCGATCAATAGACGACACCATTTCAACCGACACATCGCCTAAGAAACCTTCCCGCCGACTATCCGC
>AYJT01108628.1:0-11422 GCA_001278415.1 Ocimum tenuiflorum
TGCCCCCAAAAAAACGCGTCGAAAGAAGTCAGAGGCCGCTGAACTAGGATCGCGGCGACCGAGAAATAAAGCCGCCGACGGCGATGGGACGACGGAGTCCGAATCCGACACGGCGGCGCAGAAACACAGCTCCCATTTGAGTGAAAATGATTAAAACTTAAAAGCTAAAAGGTAGAGTGATGAATTCTAACGAGTATTAAGTGTTGTATGATTTTTGTCTCTGGTTTATTATTTATATACGGAAGGCTACATTTGTTGATAATTTTTTTTTTCGAAAAGTATCTTAAGAATTATGAAAAATTATTTGATTGAATTCTTTCATTGAGGAGATAGGAATCTTGAATGTGTTTTTGGAGGGAATTTTTTTTAAAAAATTGAAGTTTTTTTTTTTCTAGAGAAAAACGTAAATAAACATAGCCTTATTTTATGGTAGTTTGACGGGTCACCGTGTTCTCCATTAATTATCGTTTTTTTTTTAATTTTTATATACTGTTGGTTCGAATTTATTTTTCAAAGGAGAGTTGATTATATCCAACAAAATTAAAATATTTAAAATACTACAAAATGTTGTAATTTTTTGCAATGAATAATCCTTCCTACCTAATAATCGTAAGCATTAGTATGAAACACAAGAAGATAAACTTTGAGAAAAAAGATTAAACAAATATCAACAAATTCAATAATCTAGTAGATGATTTGATAATTTAATAACCGACACATAGTGAAAAAGATTATATATTGAATCGATAATTTTCGAAAAATTATTAGAATGCATTTATTTATCATTATTATTATTATTTGGATTGATCATTCTATTTCTGTTTTAGGGGAGTATCATCCAAATTAGGTCTGGCTTGAGCACAAGTTAGTTAATTCTCAAACAACTTTTATGTAGTTAGGTATGATTATAGATTTGGTGTACAACAAAATTATATTTCATCTTATACTGAAAATAGGGGTTTAAATATTGATGATGGTCACAATCATGGACGTCGCTCCTACTTACCTTTTTAGTTCCCAATATTTGAGTTAATTATTAAAAATCACTGTCTATATGAGTTTGAATGTTTGATGGTAAGTGAAATTAATATGAATATGCGAATGAACCCGCCATTCTATGTGAGTTTCGGCAATTCCCAAATAACAAAATTCATTCCCAAAATTAATTCGGAACACTTCGGTATCATTCTACTCCCTAATTCCCGAACACTAACCATATGCTTCCTTATTCATTATTTGTGTTTCAAATCCACCTAAATCAACACACTAGTTCTATACTACACTAGCGGTGCATCATGGAAAACGAGAGGGTAAATCACTAATTCACAGAAATAAATTTAATAATCAAGTTCATGCTTGCACAAAAGTTATTCTTAAATAGTGTTAATGTGAAAATTGTAATATTTACAATTAATCTATATTTATTATAATCGATTAATTGAGAATATTGCAGACATCGTTCTTTTGTATTTGTAAATTGTAATAATAGACAACATATAATATGATTCGATACAATTTGGATATCATCTAACCTCCATTATAAATTTATAATTCAAAGGATCCAGCGAGTGAAATTACACGTATACCCTTGTACGGCCCCCATTATTACAACGACGTCCATAATTTTTGGTCAACCACCGAATATAAGCGACGAACGCAATTTCCTTTTCAAAACGCTTTTATTTACGCGGGGGGAATAACTGCTCGAATATGTATATAGATTTTAATTTTCCCAAATCCAAAACCAAAAACTTTTTTTTTTTCCGCACAAACAGTGTGTGTAGAAATGGCGATGGCAGGTTTGTACAGGCGTATCCTTCCTTCTCCTCCAGCCATTGACTTCGCTTCTTCCGATGGCAAGGTGTGACTCTAGCTCCTTTCATTGTTTATGCGATTGTTTTGGTTTTTCATCCGGTTAATTTTGCTTGGTTGTTTGTGTTTTCCGCCATTCCTGCGGCTTCCGATTACTGCTGTTGTGTTTTGCCTGTTTGTCGTTTACTGAGCTATGGAGTTAATCGATTGTGTGATGTTTGAATCGAAAATTGGAAATGGTGTGGCGGATGATTGAAATTTCGTGCGATCGTTGTTGCTGCAGCAGCAGCTGGAAATGTAGAAAGGAGTTGATTCGAGGAATATTCTGAGTGATTGTTAAACGCGGTGGATTGTGGATGCTATGCGTTCTAGGAATTCAGGAAACTTTTCATCAACAGAAGTAGTGTTAGTATGCGAATTTAATTAATGTAGGATTGATATATGTGTGGTAACTACTTTTCTCGTAATAAATATCTACATGATTTGGTTTCTGGATCGTTTCAGGTTTAAGTTCTGAATATTAAAATTGTCGGATCAAAGCAGATTTTGGAGATTTTGTGTAGAGGTTGACAGATTGACTGAATTTATTTTCGAAATTACTTTTTATTATTTGGTCCTCAAATAGTCAAATGTGCTGGATGATGAAACCTGAGTAGTTGCCATATTATCCCTCACATGGTAAATTCCGACTGGATCTTCAGATTATTTGAATACCATTGGAGCAATGATGATTTACATTTGATTAGGAGAATGTTGCCAATGATTATCTGTATTTTTTAGAACTGACTATTGTAGTTACATTCATGAGCATTTATACTCTTTCTGTTCATTTTTTATGTTAACACCTAAGTGATTCTCTGCTCCTTCATTTTGTTTTTTTTAAAAGAGTAGATGCAACTTTTGAGGTAACATGGAAAATATCTCATTTGGCACACCACTGTTGTCTTCCTGTTTATGGATACTGCATATAACTCTATGGTTCTGTCCTTTAAGAGCCAACTGATGCTTTTGTGACCTTTTCTCAACCGTGTCCAGCGATAGCTTTCTGGTGTGCATTGGTAAGTGATTGATCTTTAATTCTGGTCTCTTACTGCAGAAACTCTTCACAGAAGCCATCCACAGTGGGACTATGGAAGGTTTCTTCAAGTTGATATCTTATTTTCAGACACAATCTGAACCTGCATATTGTGGTTTGGCTAGCCTTTCAATGGTTTTGAATGCTCTTGCCATTGACCCGGGTAGAAAATGGAAAGGTAATAAAATAATAACTCATCTATATATAGTGATTTTTTAGTAGGTGATGAAATAGATTCTCTGTTACCCAAGTGGCGTTTCTAAGTAGTACCATGCTATATTCTGTCGGAATTTCTACTGTTCTGCTAGTGAAACCTTTGTTAATTTTGTGTTGTTTTTTTCTAGCTATTTAGTTTGTATAGGACTTGTATTGCCTATCGGCTGTCTACACGATATAGGAAACTGAAGAAAGTGAATCCTACTTATTCTTGGGAATTTTGCTATGCATGCAATCTATATTGTAATGCTTTCTTGTTCTCAGTTTGTGTGAATGAGATTTATTTTTCCATCTATATGGTGATGTGAATATTTTGGATGCAGTATTTCTCAAACATGCTGTATGCACTGTTTACCAGAGTGTGGTGGGGGTTATTAGTGGGTAGAATTAGGTTTGGTGCATCTGTACATCGCTGTTGTTCTCTTATTGTAAATAAGTTTGCATCAATTATTTCTGATCAACCCTCTCTGTGTTGACTTTCGGAGCTTATTGAGTATTGATATAAACCCTCTGTTTTGTTCGATACAGGTCCTTGGAGATGGTTTGATGAAAACATGTTGGATTGTTGCGAGCCTCTAGAGAAGGTAAAGGACGAAGGTATCACATTTGGTAAAGTTGTATGCTTGGCGCACTGTGCTGGGGCTAAGGTTCAAGCTTTTCGCGCAACCCAGACCACTATAGATGATTTCCGGAAATATGTCATGGCATGTACTTCTTCAGATGATTGCCATGTGATTTCATCATATCACAGAGGAGTATTTAATCAGGTCAATACTATTTGCGCTGTTGTTTTCTTCAAAATTCTAGAACAGCTATTGTTTGGTTTTGGTAGGCTGTTCTTGTAAGCACTTCTCTTGCTAATTTGCTGTTCCTCCCAAGTGGTCAATTTGAGTTGAATGATTTTTATTGCAGACTGGAACCGGTCATTTTTCACCTATTGGTGGATATAATGCTGCAAAGGATATGGCTCTGATTCTAGATGTTGCAAGATTTAAATATCCTCCGCACTGGGTTCCACTTCCTCTTCTTTGGGAAGCTATGAATACTGTTGATGAATCAAATGGGCAACACCGGGGGTATGCTCTACTTTGTTTCTATCTGCTATCTTTCTGATTTATATTAGGATTGATGTGGTGTGTATTATGGAGTTTCTTTAAAATTTAGTTGCCATGTTCCAAATAAATCACTGCCTTCATCTGCATAGAGGCTAGAAATAGTACCAGAAACATTTTTAGCAATTTCATACAAAGTGAATAACTTTTTTCTAGAAGCTCTGTGGAATATTTACTATGTAATAGTAAGTCTTCGGATGACCAATATTAATTAATTACTTATATTCTGATAGCCTATCCTTATGTTAGGATTTGATTTTCTGGCGAGGTTTCTTTCTTATGGGAATCTCCATGCCTCGTACAATAAGTTGGATTATTGCCTTCAGCTTCTCGCCACTTTGTTAATAATAAAGAGAACAAAAGCCAGAGTTTATTACACACGCAATTTTCCTGCAGCCTTTTTTTCACCATTGTGACACTACTCCGTCATTAATTGCTGTATTTTTGGCATATCTTTTGTATCTATACCCTTTTGTATCTTCCGGTTAGGTTTGTATAATGCATCTACGTGTGTTTTTAGAGTGAGGAAGCATTTATCTGCATACTTGTTGAAACATATGCCTATTCTTTCCTCTGTTTTCCAGTGACTTCAATCTCAATATTCGCAGGTTTATGCTTGTGTCTAGGCCCCAAAGAGCACCTGCTTTACTTTATACGCTGGTATGATTACATTTAACTGTTATTGCTGCTAATATTTATTAACAATACAATGACCAAGATAGATCTATCTGACACGTCCATATTTCCAAACACACTTTTTCTCGTGTTACTAAAGGGGTCCTAGGTAAAAACAGAATTGTTATATGTCCTTATCAGTTATCTGGTTAAGGAAATATAATATTTCTGTTTCCATACAGAAGAAGTGCATTTGTAATTGGAATCCATGATGTGCTCTATAAGTTTCATACTGTCACCATAAAAACTGTCAGCCTTATTAATAAAAAATTTATTATGCATCTGATTATTCATTTTATACTGAAGTCATCTGGAATATTCCTCAGATCATTTTATTTCCCTAGTCAGCTTAGATTATTAACCAAGCAATTCAAGCTAGTTTACACTTTATTCTGTATGGCAGAGCTGTAAACACGAGAGTTGGATCACTACTGCTAAATATCTGATGGATGATGTTCCAGTGCTATTAAGTTCTATCAATATAAAAGGCGTGAAGAATGTGCTTGCGACAGTTTTCACATCTCTCCCAGCAGATTTTGCGGAGTTCATTAAGTGGGTGGCAGAGATTCGTAGAAAGGAAGATGGTGCTCAAGGTCTAAGTGAAGAAGAGAAAGGGAGGCTCAGTATCAAGGTAAGATCTACATATACTTCCGTTGAAATTCTACTCAATTTACTAAATCATCCTATTGTGCAGGAGGAGGTGTTGAAGCGAATGCAAGAAACTGATCTTTACAATCACGTAACTGACATCTTGACTTCAGAGAAACTCGGGTGCCAGATCAAACAAACATCGGGTCACAAAGATAGTTTGCCTAATATTGCTGCTACTGTATGCTGTCAAGGGGCAGGAATTTTGACAGGAAAATCAGGATCTTCAGATAGATTTTGCTGTCGTGATACATGTGTGAGATCTTACAGAGCCACTGACGGGGACAAACCCATTGCTGTAGTATCTGGAACAGTGGTAAATGGCAACGGCGAGCATGGGATCGATGTGTTGGTCCCTTTATCATCTCAAACAGATCCTAGCTGCTGCAATTTGGGCTCATGTGGTTCCACAGGTATGCACCCAGCTAGTAATGATGTCTTTACGGCACTTCTACTAGCATTGCCCCCGGAAACATGGTCTGGGATAAAAGACGAAAAGACTTTCGAGGAAGTATCTTGCTTAGTTTCGACACAGAGACTTCATCCATTACTTCAAGAAGAGGTACACAAATTTATTATCCCAACCTGAACCCATTCTACCTGAACCCATTCTTATTTAAACTTTATATTATTGAATCCATTTGTCTGTTCGACTTTAGTAGGATTACAATGAGATTACTTATATGTACCAATAACTCTAATGGGTGATAATAAAAATAAATAACAATAAATTACATTATAGGTGTATATAATTATAAACTCCTTATAATGGATAGTATCAAAATAAAAATATCTAAACCAAAATCTGAAAGGGATAAAACAGGCCACTTACATTTTGTAAGATATAGACACTTTTATAATAGATATAGATGGTAACTTGTTTTTTGTGGTTGAGGCAGATTTTGCATTTGCGAAGTCAACTACTTATGCTCAAGAAATGCAAGGATAACAAGGTAGAAGATGATCTAGGTGCTCCCCTTATTTAAACTCTGTTTCCAACTTTTCTTATTTTGTTCATTTGATGTAATAACTCTGTAATTGTGCTTTCGAGGTTTTAAAAAAAAAAGGTCCCTGAGCACACCACAAATGTTTACAGGCAACTGCTGTAGAACATTTGTTTCCATGTTATAGGTTCCATATGAAGTAGCTGTGGGTTCGTCCCATGGCTCAAACTCTCGACTCAAAGAAACAATACTATCCCAGAGATCAAGTTTCTGGTATCACAAAAACTCTCGTGCTTTAACTTGTTGTTCAATCAAGACAGCATTATTTCCGCTTCGTGGAATCGTCTCTCCCAGTAATCAGCAGCAGATCCGGTAAGAACTACTCACCTTTTGGTGTATCGGATAAATTTAAATCGATGATTATTGCATGCCGAAAGAGTGCGTGGTCGAAACATCGTAGCTTTCTAATTTGACTCTGGTTTATTTCTTGAGTTATAGAGATGGAAAAAGGGAGGATGATATATTGGATAAAGATTGAGTTTATATGGTTTTTGGTCATGAAATTTAGTGTGTGTGTAATTTGATTAGTTGGTCTACCCACGGGAAAATTCAATTCAAGTAATAGGGCTTTTGGACAGTAATGCATAGGCGGTATATTTATCTAAATGGCACAACTTTTATTCATTTTTTTTTATTCTAGGAAATAGAAGGAGTATATCATGTATGTTTCCAAGAAAAAGTAGTTTTATTATTTATTATTTAATATTCATCTTAAGTTTTAACTTCTAATGTTTTAGTTTTTGTTTACAAATATTACACGAGTTTGTTAGATCTAATTAGAATATATAATTAGTTTTTAAATATAATTAAAAATTAATTAATTTTTTATAAATAATTAACAATAACTAAAAAAATTATGTAACTAAATTTGAATCTAATAAAATCACATGATTCATGAAACTAAAACATGAAAAGTAATGTTAAACATAAATATAATAATACTAATGATTTTAACCGCAGATTCGCAATTTCATCCCAAATTTTCAAATTAATATCACATTTTTAATCTTTTCGAATTGGAGAGACGCTGAAAAATTAGATAATGTTTGAATAAGATATATGTCACTTTAGCAAAAATTTTAAATTAATAATTTTTATTTGTCATTTTTCAAATATCAAAATTTTATGTTCCAGGATAATTTTACAATCAAAACATAGAATTCAATTCATTCCACTCGTTTTGGGTATGTAATAACTTTTAGTATTAAATTGTTTTAGTTAATATTTAATTATTAGAATTGATTAGTTTATAAATTAAACTTGTGATTTTTAAAATTTTAATAAATTTGACAGTTGTATATGAGATAAAACACTATCTCGAAGTATAGAATTTGATCGGGTCCGATTGCACTTTGAAACTGATTTCAATTATGACTTGGACTTATAATAGAATAAAAAATTCGTTATCAACGCTTGCAGCCTTGCACCAATTTAGATAAAGAAGATGCAAAAGAAAGCGAAGTCAAAGAAGCCAATTCCGTGCCATGAAGGCGACCTGGTAAAGAGAAGAAAAAGAGGGTGATAAAAATGTACAAGAAGAAATAACGAGAATGAAAAATCGAACTAAAAACATAAACTTGGAAAAGAATTGACAAAATCATCCTTATAATCCACGACAAAAAGCAGAGATCGCGGACCCAAAATATAAAGACCAATTATATACGTGATTTAATTGCTTTATTAGTAAATTCCATCAATAAAAAATAAGAGATGAAAAACCAACTATTCGCGATCACTCTCCGATTTTAGCACAATTCAATTTTCCACGCTTTAATTTTGTTTAGAGGCATCCATCCGAGTTTATTAGATTTAAATTAAGTTAAAGTAATATTTTAAGAATATAATTATAACATATCAACTTTTAATAATTAACAAAAAATAAGAGATGAAAAACCAACTATTCGCGATCACCCTCCGATTTCAGCAGTTGAAAACGGTTCTATACTTTAATATTTATTTCCAATTCAATTTTCCACGCTTTAGTTTTGTTTTAGAGGCATTCATATGAATTTATTAGATTTAAATTAAGTTAAGCAATCATTTTAAGAATATAATTATAACATATCAACTTTTAATAGTTAATAATTTGTATTAATTGAAAAAATATTATGTTATCCAGTTTGGTCTAACAATATCACATTAATGTCTCTAAAACTGAACAATAACATACAAAATTGAAATTTAAAATAAAATTTAAATAGAGATAATATAAACCGATGTGTAATATAGAGTGTAATATAAAAATGTAATGAGAGATTTTCACTGCGGTTTTCAATGGTCCCATTTTAAAAACAAATTCCTCTTAAAAAATTATGTGACCACAACTTTTTTCAATTTTTGCAATGAAAACACATTTTTTTTTTCAAAAATACTTTAGTGATTACAAAACGCCGAAATTTTCATAAGGATCTTATAATGTTTCTGAGTTCAATTATACATGTAACTATGTACGGTAATTGTTGAAAGAAATATTTTAGAACTTAAAAGATGTTATTCTCCAATTATTTTCTTGATATTGTTTTGTTCCTTTGTTGTGATAATTTAAATTTAAAAATATCTATTTAGAATGTTTGGAGTAAATATTACTATATTTTTCCCAAGTCCTTTAAATATTTTGTTTGAAAATTGACTTCTTGTGTTTATTTTTTCATGTTGAACGGTTTGTATATTTAAATGTTAAAATATGAAAAATAAGTTGGCCGTCTCGGCGCCGCCTAAAAACCTCCAAGGCACCAGGTCCTACTCAAGCACCTAAACGATTTTGCAACCTCGACTAATGACAGTTTTAGCTGGAAACAAATAAACTATACCTGTTTGTCAGAAGCATTTCCACCAACATCGAGAAAGTTGGCTTCAGTTACTCCATATGATATCCATCGCAGCCACGGCCAGTACAGCACTTTTCACCATACAACCGATTTCTCCATCTAAGCAGTGTAATTCAGATCAGCCTTTGCAGCAGCAACCTGATTAATATTTAACACAACGCAACATAATTAATTAACCAACATTAACAGTGAAAATTCAGTAGCTACTTCTATCAAAAAAATCACTCAACTCGCGTGGATATTCTTGTGTTTGGACCCCGAAGAGCAAATATTTCTTTTGCCGGAAAGCTGCATTGTCGTCGAAGTTGAGTGTTGCATCAGCAGCAACCAACTGCTTATCAGAAGTCTCAGCAATAGGATTGATCTATCACACAAATTACAATCCGAGTCAGGCATGATAGAATGCTTTTGCAATCAAACACACATTTATTGGTATAAAGAAAATCAATCGATCGATCACCTCCAATGATGTACAGTCGCATTTGCAGAAAAGATCATATAACTTCTTCACTTGTTCAACAGCATTTCTCTCAGCCATCATCGGAGATAAACCATCGACTTCCTTGACGGCATCCTTGTCTGAAATTGCAGTGGAAACATCAATTTGAACATACATTCAAGGAAGAATTGATGAATTACAACTACAGTCGGATTATAAAGAGCGAGATGTGCAAAGCACGTTACAGAGAGTAACCTTTATGATCAATTCCTGATGCAAGATCCTCAATACTGGTTCCTCCTTTTCCGTAAACAATAATAAGCTGAAAATAAGTTCACTGCATAGTAGAATGTAAATGGATAAGAATCTTACAATCAAAATATGTTCTCTATACATGATTGCAATAGCAGACGTTCAACCTTATATAAAACAAATGAGTCCTCATTTTATGTATTCCGTCAAGGGAACCAACCGCAACAGTCTCAGACCTTGATCCCATGCCTGCTCATCGATTCAGATCCTTAATTGAACACGAGTGCTGTGCAATACTGCAATTTTAAACGCTGGTCTAAAATGTTGCGCATCAAAATTTGTACGCAAATGCTTGAAATTCTGCATCGACTCAAAATGTGCAAAATATATCACTAATATCTGCGAATATGTTCCCAATCTGAATAACGTATAAGTAAATCACATTAATAAGAAGATGCTACTGAGTTAATAGGTCGCATCAACCGTATAATTAATAAATTGAAAAATCACTCGAATTACCGCGAATATGTTCGTAATCTGAATGGCGTGTGAGTAAAATTTGCTCATACATCATCATAGATGCTTTTGAGTTAAGACTTAAGGCCACATTGATCCACACACAGTGACAGAGACACAAATCTAAAATCAACATGTATATAATAAGGTCATAATAGCTGCGACTGTTCACAATCTGAATGGCGTATTACATATATGTAAAATGTGCGCTTACATTATCATAGATGCTACTGAGTTAACAGGTTGCGTTGATCCGCACACAGACACACACCAAAAAATGTATAATTATGCAGTATAATAGACAGAAACAGATCGCTCGAATAACTGCGAATATGTTCGCAATCTGAATGGCGCATGGTAAAATGTATTCATACATCATTATATAGTACATAGATACTAACGCGCGCGCAAATTCCCCAATTACAATAGTGTGCAGGACAGGTTTACCTGATATTCGTGTATGTTGAGACGCCGGAGGTGCTGATCCTTCCATTTTCCGGCGACAGTGAGAGATCGAGCGGCGAGATTGCGAGCAATCGTCGCGCCATTTCTCGTGCCTCTTTTTTAATGTTTGAGGATGGAAGTGGAATCAGAGTTTAACAGAGATATATAATGATTAAAAATTTGAGATGCCGCAGCTGCAATTCTCCGGCGAAAGTGAGAGATAGAACGGCGAGATTTCCGAGCAATCGTCGCGCCATTTCTCGTGCCTTCTCTCATGTTTGAGGTCTGAGGATGAAAGCGGAATCATAGTTGTACAATTTCTCATGCCTTTTATATACAATTCCTCCCTCAGCTGAAAGCGGAGGCAGTCCTTAATTCCTTTTTTTTTTTTTTTTTTTTTT
>AYJT01108649.1:0-24126 GCA_001278415.1 Ocimum tenuiflorum
TGGTCGTGGGAGGGCTCGATGGAGTTGACCTGGTTGCGGCGGATGCTGATGAGGTTGAGGAAGGAGCCCTGGTTGTCGGTGGTCGGCATGATTGGAAGAATTCAGGAAGATGAAGATGATGATAATGGTGGTGATTAGAGGAAATGATGGACAGTTAATATTAATTATATTGACCGCCAAATTTGGTGGTTATTGTTTGTCGGGAACCACGACCGTTTTGGAGGTTGACTGGGTATTTTCATTTTCTCAATTTCTTATTTCAAATGCTATCTTCTATGTATTGTCGTTACTCCTTTATTTTTATACCAATTGTCGGAAAAAGGACAGTCTTAAACATTCCATTGCATCATCAATTACTCACAATTTTTTAATTATATTATAAATGATAATGATTTGTTTGATCATACAAAATAATATTTCTCCGACTATGGCAACATTTTTATTTACAATATGATATCCGAAATGATGTCGCTTAACTTAACCACTTGTGCACTTAATTAATATATGACATTTAAGCTCGGCGATACATAATCAACTTTTCATCGTCAGAAAAATACCATGGCATATAATTAAATAAAATCATCAAAATTTATAATTTAATTGAGAATTTTAATAAGTTATAATGTAGTTACAAAATTACGAATAATTTCTAATTTAATTGAAGTTTTGATCAGAGAAGAATGGGATATGCCGTGGATATTAGTATCATGGGATGGAATCGTGTTGCATATTAGAAAAAATCATAATATTTTAATTAAGGCGTTAAATGCGTTGGCCCTACTCAAGGAGTACTGCCAAAAGTTAGTTATAAAAATTGTCAGATCAATATATTCAAGAATTTCTAGTTTAATTCCAGATTGAATAACGCCTACAATTTGCGAGACTGAATAGTTCTTAAAAAGGAACAATTGATTTTCCATGATGAATATTTGCAATTAAATCCCGAGATTGAATTCGCCTAAATTAGTCAATCAGATCTTGCATGTAAAATACTCGATTAAACTTGAAAATTGTGCATCGTAGATATTTATGGAGGTGCTCTAACTTGAGAGCAATATGATTTAGTCATTAAATTAGATTGATAAAATTTGAAAAATAAAAGTATGGGAAACGATAACAATACAATCAGAACAAACAAAACTATTAGAAAAATTATTTGTTTTAATTAGAGTTCCCTTTCATGTTGCATGGAAGAGTGAAAACGTAACATTAAAATAACATGATTAATCAACTTAAAAAAACAGATTGATAATTTCATAGAAGCGGAGTGATTTCCGGCCGCCCATGGCGTAGAATATAAATTACAATGATGGAGACGTAGCACCACTTAGCCATTTATTTCAATAATAAACCCACAAACACGATTTAGCCATTTAGGGTATCCTTTGGCTACAATTACTGCAGCTCAAATATTTTAATATTTCCGAAATAAAGACGTAGTCATGCAATATTTCATAAACGAAATAGGGCTTTTTTAATTGCCCCCAACAAAAAAAAGAAAAAAAACAAAAAGAAAGAAAGAACATATTTAATTTAATTTGTAAAGAGAAATCTATTTTATCTATATATTAAAACAATATCCTTAAGTTTCTTTCCAAAAGCACTTACCTTAAATAAAATCAATCTCTATATATTTGTTTATTTAGCTATAAATTAGTAATAACAACGTATACACACAAAGCACTCACCTTAAATAAAATCAATCTCTATATATTTATTTGTTTAATTATAAATTAATAATAACAACGTATACATGTTGCACATTGACGTAGGTGATAGACAAGATAGTAGAAGTTAATCTAGTTGATTTGTTTGGTTAGATTCTTTTCATATTATATTAAACTTGATTATGGGACTCTATATTCACCCATACAAAATTGGATGGGATACTCTTACCTTTATAAATTAACATAAGCCTTGATTTCCAATCAATGCACAACAGTGTGGAACTATATCTCAAACCATCTGATACCATATTAAATTTAGTTATTGGATTCCCCATTCACCCCTACAAAATCGGCTTGTAAGGGTGGAATACCCTCATTTTTATAAACTAATACAGACCTTGATCTCTAATCAATGTGGAACATTTTAACATATAATAGTAAGTTCAAGTCTGTATAATGCTGACTGCTGAGATGAAATGTTAAAAAAATAAATGATTTCTATCCAAAATAACTGAAATTAAAAAAAGAAGAAGATTAAATGGATCCAAAAGCCCGCCCTAAAAGCTTGCTTCTTTGGGCTGCATATGAGCTGCCGTTTAGCTTAATCGAGCCGGTCCAAAAATTTCGGGTCTATATATGTCCAAATACTATCCGAATTGCCTGGCTAAACCAAGTTTTCACTGCTCTTTTCGTGTACAATTTTTAGAATTTATTTTCAATTTCTTCAAATTTAGCTCTGATAGAAAATCTTAAATATAAAAATAAAAATACAGTTAGAAGGATAATGAGAGGTTTTGGAGTCTGAAACAGCTACAGACAATTGCAGAACCAGAGAAATCAAAGTAGCGTGCGGAACCAAATTAATTTGATCGATTTGTAGAAATTAAATAATACAAATTCGGCTAATGTAATGACCTTAAATTATTCCTCAATTATATTTAATTTAATTTATTATTCGAGCATGATATTGTTTGAGTATGTCTTACGAGTCCGCCTTAAAGTATATATATTTTAAAAAGAAAATAAAAAGGAAGACTTTAATTTGATTTATTCATCTTCGTTAACTTGATCATCCGCTGTTATTGAATTAAGTATATTATTATTTCATTGCTAAATGTAGATACTTTGAGCCTAAACTCATATAAATTTCGTTTGAAACTTTTTAGATCAAATGCCAATATTTTAGACAGCATAATATATCAAATATTGATACGTTTAGTTTATTATACATTTATATCACAATTTATCAGTATAAGTTACAAGGATTAATTTACAATTATATATTTTTGTCTCTAACATACACTGTTTTCACGGCAAAGAATCATCGCCATCATTACTATTTACACGTTTTATATTAACACATGATTTTGTCGCTATTCCTCAATTCTTCAGTGATACGCAATTTCTAGTTAAATAAAAAAAGAAAAGTTATTGCATGATGTGAAATGATTTAAGGTTGAAAATTTGATTGAAATCCTGTGCGGATAAAATTATTAAAAGAGCATGTGTATCGCAAGTCTATGTCACAATTGATGCAATAATATAGTATTGAAACTAAACAATCTAAGCATAAATCCAATTGATTGGAATTAAAGAAACTAGGTGAAGTCTTTCCATCCTCTCTGATTTCAATTTCTGATGCATCATCATTGCTTCATCATTTGAACGTAGTATAGTGTCCTAAAATATTTTATATGCAAAATTTTCACAACAGAAAACTTCGATAAAGAAAAAGAAAAAGAAAAAGAAGAAAAACACATTTATTTTAAATTTCTCTATATGTCTCCAGTCTATTATTATTATGTACTGGATCTTAATTAGTAAGGAATAAATATTCTCAAGATTAAGTAGGAATACAAACAAGCTTACCATGTGGAATATTTAAACGAAAGATATAATATAGTTGATGATAATTTTATTAATTAATCAAGTAAATTTGCTAAAATTTACATGCTTACAAAGTAACAATCCGAAAGATCCTGCAAGTATTGTGTTATGTTGTAATTCAACTATTAGCAAAACGTTTACTGTCCAACTCAGAATGATTTAAATATCATACTTTTTTTTTAGTTGGGGATGGGGAGTGAGGATTTGAACCCTAAACCTTTCTCATTTGGAGGGCTTACACATGAGTCTCCACTACTGTGTTGTCCTCGAAAGGACATTCAAATATCATACTTAATTACACAAAAAATAAAATTTTGATGTTCATAGACATCAAATCAAAATTAACTTAATTTTTAAATAATTATTATTTTTTCATTTTAAATTCAAATTATACAAATGATATATCAAAGTAAAACTCTTAATTTAATTAGTTTAAGATACGTCATGACTGAGTACACATACATATTAAAAAATGCGAACAAAAAGTAAAGGTACAAATTTTTAAAGTTTTTCTGATATTACAACCCAGTTAGAAATTAGAATTTATACATCCTGAATAGGGCTTATAACTCCTCAATTAGGGTTTACTAGTTTCCTTCGACATATATAGCTGATATCTACAACTCTAATCTCATTTTTTTTTTAAAACAAATCCGATTAACTTCCCAACTCTTTCCACATAAAAGGTTTGCCAATAGGACTAGCTACATCTATATATATCGTGAGTAATTGGTTAATTTGTTATACCAATATTATTAAATCACTCGGATGATTCTCTTTGAAATTTCAACTTATAATAGAACTAATGAAAATGAGCAAACAGAAACTCAACGTTAACTTTCTTCTTTCTTCTTTTTTTTTTATTTCTGTTGAAAATAAATCAAAAGTAAGTTTAGTCGTACATTGTGATGAGTAAAGAACAAACGTTGCACCAGGAGAAGATTTTTAAGTATTGAACTAGTAGAGAAAGATTGTTTCCTGATGCAATATAGGCTTTAAGAAGTGTGTATGAACTAAAAATCGATCTCAATCATTATTTTGACTATTTTAAATATGGTTGAGATTTTAATAAAAGGAGAAGTGAATTTTTTGTAAATATTGCCAACTTCTAAAATTATTTGGCTTGAACCAAAAAATATTTCATCCGAACTAAAATACATGGGAAAGAGTATTTTTTTTTAATGTTTAAACTAGACAGTAGATACATTTAGCTTTGGTTCTCAACCAACCTCATGTATATGGATAGTACAGTATTTGCATGTTTTTTTCCTTTCTCCATTGGAACGTGCTACAATAATGGAATAATGGGTCAATTAACTATTAATAAAGTTTCTGAACAAAGTTTGTGAAGTTCTAGATTTAATTCAGTATGTTCCAATTAATTTTATTACCATTGCAATTTTGCATCCACTTTAGTCCAATTTGGTGTCTGAATACATACAATTAATTAATTTGACTATGAGAAGATAAAAATAAAGGTGTATAGTTTTTTAAGATGGGCTTAGTGCCTAGGCCCCTAATTGTGTTGAGCGACTTTAGTCTTATTTAGTTATTAAATTTACGAAAACTCCCAAATTAAGATAGGATCATAATTCTCATGAACATTATACACATAATTAGAACAAAAAACTATATAGTTAAAGAGTAAGCTAAAAATGGAAAGTGGGTAGCACGAGACATAATTAAGCATCAAAATCAGAGTGGGCCTAAAGATGGAGGATGAAGGCCATAATTAGTGGGGACAAATCGCAATTGACTAATATAAATGTGAAGCGGGGATGAATTGAAAGGCATCATTAAATAATTAAAAAGGCATAGTAATTTGGTGGAACCTTGTATCAATGAGTTATAAGGCTAACCAAACATTACTTTAAGAGGCCATGTCCCTATTTCATACTATTGACTCTTAAACACCGCTTTCTTAATTCCAATTCTGATTTTTTCTGGCAATTCATGTTTAGATGAATTGATATTTCTCATCTCTAAGTAGGTGAGAGATCAATGTTCGAATCCTCTAATCCCCCACTCAAAAAAAGAAAAAAAAATCTGATTTTTCCTTCCTTCATCCCCACAAACAAGGAGTCATTTTTCAGAATCATTTTGCCTCTTAATTACTTCCAAATTCAGCTTCTGCTACGCCCACATTTTCAAAATCAGTATGGTGGATCATTACCATCATTTCCACATCCATTTCTTCCTCATACCTCTCTCTAGGTGTGATAGATATTCCTGTGATTATTTTTCTAATTGCATAGTAACTAGGGTTTAATATTCAGATTAAACGTATAATTTAAGTAGCAGCAAAGTTCCGCATAATGATTTGTTTATGCTCCGACAAAACAAGTTCAAAGTAATCATACTCCTCAATCATGTCTAAATGGCCATTTCTATATAATATATATTTTATGGATATATAATATAATAGAAAGAAAAATATAACCAGTTCTTTCGTTGAGATTGGCCACTGAGATATATACTGCTAACAATGAGGTTCCAGTTATTGTCTCAGACTCTCAAGCATTAACCCGAAATGTACAATGGATATACCTCTCTCCTATATATATATAAAACATATCTCTTAAACCATAAATGAATCAAAGACCCACGAACTGCAAATGCCAATAAAATTGGTTCACTTCGAGTTATTCAAGGATGTACGACATAATTGGCTGATTTAAAATCAATTATCAACGACTTTCTTATTTATGGCCAATGGTCAGTTTTTGTCATAATTAATGTGTCAAACCTTGTTTCATTCCACGTTTGTGAGTTTTTTCATATTTCTGAATTTTTGGATATGCATGTCTGTAAGAGTTGTAATCAAATGATAATGAGATTCATTGTGATAAATGCTATATATTCTTGTCTATAAATATGACTTGAGCAGTGACTAACTTTAATTCCGTGTTTTTACCTTCATTATGCAGTTTGCCCTTATGTGTTATGCAGAAATTCAATTTGCTATTATGCAATAGTAACAAATGATATTATGTAAAACTAAACTGTAAACCCTCACTGCATATATTTTTACATAATATATTTTTGAATTAACTGCATAATAACAAATTGAATTTCTGCATAGTAGTGTTATATATCCTTCGCTGCATAACACATAAGGGCGGACTATATAATGAATGGTAAAAATACGGAATTAATGCTAGTCATTAATTAAGCCAAAAAATTTGGACTGGAATATATAGTATTTAGCACACCTATAGGTATATATCCCGGAATACTACCATATGCTGGGAACCGTAATTAGCACATTCAATCATGATTTCATCATATTCATATTATACGCAACAAAATGAGTATTCTAGCTTTTATGTGAAACGCGCATATACTATATTGAGTGTTTTTATTATTATTATTATTTTTTTGTAGAATAGACATATCGTTCTAGATAACTACATATATGTCCTATACACGTGGAGAAAAAACATAAATGAGGAAAAATCTTGGAGTATCAACGTCAAATAAAATGCGCGTGACTTCAAGTACACTCCCTTGGAGTAAGGGTTATGAATTTGAAAAGTAGGAAATATATATAGATGCCAATAAAATGATCGTTTGTTACATTACATAGGTATATGTGTATATATGTGTGTGTACGTGGAAACTCTTGTGAGTTGATGAAACGTCATTTTACGGTTAGATTTATGGGAATTAAGTCCCAACATATATATATATATATATAGCTAGGGCAGAGCTGCATTTTGTTGTTGCAAATGAAATAATTAAAGAAAAGAAAAATGGGGCAGGCGCGGCACTCATGCTGCAATGAGAAGAAGGTGAAGAGGGGCCTGTGGTCTCCCGAGGAAGATCCGCTACATCACCGCCTACGGCTATGGGTGCTGGAGTGAGGTCCCTCAAAGAGCAGGTTAGTGTCCTATTTTATTGAATTAATTCATGTAATTGTGGTGCATGCTTCTTAATTAGGTGCGGGAAAAGTTGTCGTTTGAGATGGATAAATTATTTGAGACCTGATATTAGAAGGGGGAGCTTTACACCCCAAGCTCATTATTACCCTTCATGGGGCTGTGGGGAACAGCTTCATTTCCAACTTCTATATATATTATTATCAACTTCATTTCTTTCGCACTTCTTTCCAAATCAAATTTAAGCTTCAACAGCACTCCATTATTAGACCATGAAACGTGACTTAATTAACTTCACCTAAGCTACTAGTACTTCATTTCATTGTATCCTTATTATACGTACATTGTATTTACATATTAATTTATCATTTATTTTATGCCATTTTCACGTAGAAATTTCACTAGCATATGCTAAAAGCGCCTACTTAACATTAGTACATACAGATGGGCACCCATAGCTAGCCATTTACCAGGAAGAACAGACAACGAGATCAAAAACTATTGGAATTCATGGATCAAGAAGAAGATAAGGAAACACTCCTCATCCTTGTCTTCAACAACATCATCCCAAAGATCCGATCAAAATCACCAATTTACCTTCACGCAAGACCAACAAATACACTTGTTCAATCAAGATCATCTGTTGGCAAAATCAAACGTTCATCAAGACATAACCTCATTCCCTCTCCCAATTCCCTCATCCATATTTGAAGTACACCCTCCGCCTCGAATAAATGAGAGCTTCCATGAAAATGCAGCAATAAGCTCAGAAACACGGCAACAAGGAGAAATATTAGTCCAAAATATGACGCCATTGATAGGTAATATTGAGGTGCAAAACTGCGGTTTAAATGTGGATTGCATGCAGAGAAATGAATATCCCAACTATTTCTTTTGGGATCAAGTTGCACAAGGCCAGCTAGGAGGGGAGGAATTAGTGAATATGGGAATTATGATGTCTGAGTTTCCTTCGTCTCTCTAGCTCAAACTAAAAATCTCTCCTATTTTTATTTCTGGACTTTTTTGGGGGCGAATTTAATTTTTATATGTACTTTTGAGATGGTGAAATGGGAAGAATATATATTTACTGTACTAAGCGACTGGATGTTGTTCTTATTTTCTTGAGTCATGTATAATGTATTAATAATGGAGAAGATCGATAAAGGATGATGATGATGGACAAAATGCTAGAGTTTCATTTGCTCCTTCAATTTGTGAGTTTTTCAGTTGGCTAATTTGATCTATTTTTAGTATTTTACATTTTTACTGCGGTGTGACGTTCTTTGTTTAATATATTTTGTAACCACATCTCCAGACTGTAAATATTTTTGCAGTCTTTGTTTAATGCTTATTATGTTTGAGAAATTTTGTGTATATATATTTGCAGTCTTTATTTTCTATTTTATAACTAATAAATTATTTTACGTTGGTCTTTATTAAAGCTGTTGTAATTTAAAAACGTTTTTCTTTTGACAGATCAAAACAAATTCATTAATATTAATATAAATATTAAGAGGCCAACGACATTAACCATGAAAGAATATTCAAAGAAAATCAGACGTCCAAGTAAAGATCCATTTACCTTTGTCACGTTGCAACCCGATTATGTGATTATAGAACATCATAGTCGGGCTTAGATTTTCTTCGAAAGAGAGTCCAATTCCATAAATGTCATTTTGAACAAAAAAAAAGAAAAATAGAGAGAGAAAGTCCAACTCCATAAGTCCCTTTACGGATGCCGTGGAGATTCATGTATAAAAACCCTCTAAATAAGCGAAGTATAGGATTCAAATCCCCGCCCCCGTCTCCGAACTCAATAAAAAAAGAAAGTCCAACTCCATAAATGGTTGCTCCCGCAGTCCTTTGTCATCTGTCACCAGTCACCACCGCACCTACTCTACAACCTTAATAATTCTCATAATAACCAATAAAATATTTTAGTTTAGTTTTCATTAATTTATTCTTATAATTATTGAATGTTGTAGAGTACGTACGTATTTTCTATATATGTCAACTCTCAACAGTAGCAATCGTATAGCATTATTTAAGTTTGAGAACAACAAATAACAACCGACGAAACATCTGCTTGTCATCTCTCAATCACTTTCTCGTCAATGAACACAAATTTAGAGGCAGCAATAAATGAAGTCGTTTTTCTTTTCTAAATGACTATAAGGAAATGAGAAGTATATTACGATTACTTTTATTGAGAGGTGGTCGTGGTTGTTTATTAAATATCAATGTCTAGAAATGGTTTAGTCGGCCAGCCTGATCTAGCTCTTTTTTCTTTCTAAGTTTTAGGTCTTCCTAATAAACATGAAAATTGTAATTTGTGTGGTATCACGGCTATGACATTTTGAGTAGCCAAAAATAAATCTCTGCCCCTAAGTTTTTTAGCACAAATATTTTGAAGTCTAAAAATATCTACAATGTAATTAACAACGTTCTTTCAGAAAAATTTCTTCCACAATATCAACCGACTACTATAAACTTATGACAAAGGAGTGAGTATCAAATAACTTATTAAAAAATTTTCAACTATTTTATCCTCTTCTCAAATGCAATGCAAAATTTCCATCATTCTAAAATTCTCCAAAATTCAAAGTCAACGGAGAAAAAATATAGTCAAAGTCTTGGATTAGAAACAAAACTCGCAGTGTTTACGCCAAACTCATTTTTCTAATTTCCCCCACAAATATAATTGATACTCCAAGCCTGAAACCGCGTACACTTTGTGTTCAATCTCCATCATCATCCTCCACTTCGCTTATATCTCAACCGTCCTACCTTCCTCAAGCCGCAGTTTGTTTCTAGTTTCTCTCCAATGGAGCCTGGAGGAGGATACGTAACGTACAATCTTTACGGAAATTTGTTCGAGGTCTCCTCTAAATATGGTCACCCGCTTCGTCCCATTGGTCGTGGCGCCAGCGGCCTTGTTTGGTTTGTTTAATCCAATCCAATCCAATCAAATCTCCTATTTCTATTTTGGCTCATCGTTCCAAAGATTAATTGCGATTTCACGAATTTACATGTAATTATGCGTACGATGAGGCGCATTGCATATATGTTGGTTTTACTGTGTGTGAGAAATTTTACTGATGATTGATGCTTAATGAAGTGAAATATATGCGCAGAAGAGAAGGTGTAATCTATAACAGAGCAAATTAGGTTTTAGATTATGTGTAGTGAACTTGATCTCTGTTTTCAGGGAAAAAAGTTATAGCCTTTTATCTTGACTAGTTGCCTCATGCCTGTATTTTTTAGGCTTGGGCATCAGAATGGACTAAAACTTGAAGGATTTTTTTTTTCTATAAACGTTTTTTGATTATATTTTGTCTTGTTTCAACTTGGCAGCATCTTTTGGGAGCTGCAAATCAATTAGAACTTGTTTGCTTAATTTGTGGTTATGGTTGTTTATGTTAGTGCTGCAGTGAATAAAGAGACTAACGAGGAGGTCGCCATCAAGAAAATCAGCAAAGCGTTTGAGAACAGAATTGATGCAAAAAGAGCTTTGAGGGAGATCAAGATCCTACGCCACATGGATCATCCAAATGTAAGATAAAGGCTCCTTTCTCATTTTATTATGCTTCGAGCTGTGATTGCCACTAACATTCTGTATGTGGTTCTGCTCAGATTATTTCTATCAAGGACATTATAAGGCCACCAAGGAAGGAGGCTTTTAACGATGTTTACATAGTCTATGAATTGATGGACACAGACTTGCATAAGATAATCGGTTCTGATCAACCGTTGACAGATGACCATTGTCAGGTTAGTTTTCTCTCATTACTTTGAAAATAATTTGTTTTGACCGTGTGCATTGAGTTACTGCAATATTTCATTCTGCTCAGTTAACTTTGCACTACAAGACTATTGGACTAGACTTGAAAAAATGTCTAATGCAGAACTTTTGATCCAATGGCTAGTGATATAGCTTCAAAGTTTTTTCAGAGATATAGATGTAGATTTACTGAAACTACGTGGAGAGAAATGTGGTTCTAGTTTAATCTTCATATGAGCTGCCAATTACATATTGTTCATTAGAACAGGAAAGCCATTAGAATCTCAATGATTTTGACCTGTGGTTGTGATCATTCACGGCGAATTATGGCTGTTACTATTTGCAGTATTTCATGTACCAACTATTACGAGGATTAAAGTATGTCCACTCGGCAAATGTTTTGCACCGCGATCTGAAGCCCAGCAATCTGTTTCTAAACGCAAACTGTGACCTCAAAATAGGAGATTTCGGTTTGGCAAGGACAACCTCTGAAACAAATTTCATGACAGAATATGTTGTAACCCGTTGGTATCGAGCACCTGAACTCCTCCTTAACTGCTCAAAATACACTGCTGCAATCGATGTTTGGTCAGTTGGGTGCATCCTTGCTGAAATATTGACCAGGGTGCCCCTCTTCCCTGGCAAAAACTATCTTCAGCAGCTTTTGCTCATCACCAAAGTATTGTTTCTGTTTCTTTGCAGTCATTTCTTTCATTCTTCAGCATGCATGATCTAAATTTAGTTATTTTCTGGTTCATAGCTCTTAGGAACGCCTGATGATACAAGCCTTAAGTTTCTGCGAAGTGATAATGCAAGAAGATATGTGAAGCAGCTTCCTCAGTTTCCGAGGCAGCATTTCCCAGCTATATTTCCCAACATGTCTCCTCTTGCGCTGGATTTGCTGGAGAAAATGCTGGTTTTTGATCCTGACCAACGCATAACAGGTGAGACGAAAGACGGTTTCATGGTTTGTGAAGTGATTTGATTTGTGCTGAGCGTTTGCTAACTTAGAGTTTGTGAATGGAACAGTTGATGAGGCTCTGTGTCATCCATATTTCTCTGTTCTGCACGAAATAAACGTGGAGCCAGTTTGCTCCAGGCCTTTCAGTTATGATTTTGAGCAGCCATCGATGACGGAGCAAAATGTGAAGGAGCTGATTTGGAAGGAGTCTCTAGTGTTCAATCCATATCCACTTCCTTAAGTTTTTTCTATTTACAATGTTTTATGTATTCTGTCTGTAGCAAAATTAATCTATGTATTTTGTTGTATGTTTTATCAAATAATCCCCCTAATGAGTCTCATGGTGGTTCTGTATTTGAAGTGCTTTAGTTTTGTCTTTAGATTGATAAACTGCGATTCCAATGTAGGGTAAATTACAGATATTTCGTTTACATTTAAAAATAGGAATAAAACTTAAGAGTAAACATAAATGGGGATAAAATTAAAATACAGAATGTGCGAATTTTACATGTGGAACAAATGAGATGTTCAATTATTAGTCTAATTTTGGGATATGCTAAAGGATTTCTTTTATTTGAATGCATGTACACTGTGATGAAAGTATAATATTAGAATAAATTCTACCACAATATTTTAATATAAATTCGAACTCTTGATACTTAAAATTATGAAAAATGTATTTATTTTCCAGCTCATTAGTGTAATTAAACAGGCCTGACACAAAATATGGTTTCACATAATTACAAGTCTAAACTATGAAGATTAGAAATCTAATAATTCGGTTTTATCTACAGGTTCCGACTCCAGATTCTCTAACCCTATGTACTGCAGTTTGGATTCTTCTTGGAAAAGAGTATATATTTTACAGATTATATTATAGCCGATGGAAAAGAAAATATTAGAAATAAAGTGCAACACCATAAACATCAAAGTCACAATGCATTATTAGGCCCTACATGCTTCAAAAGGCATCCACTTTGTTCATTTCGAAGAAAGCAGAGGCCATTTTACGAATATATCAAATGTTTATTTCATGGCCATCCATTACTTTATATTTAATAAATCACTTTAGTGAAATTGTTTGGTGGAGGTGAACAGAAACTAGTAAAATCTTTTATCTATGGACAAGACCTCATTGATTCGGATGATATTTAAAATAACTAATAACATTATATATATAACATTTGTGTATTTATGGGACTTTCAGAAATTTTATATACACACACATACTGCAAATACAACAAAAAATAAATCAAAATAGAACAAAATTAAAAGTCATAAATCTGGACATAGGAAAACTGAGTTGAGAAACTGCTACTTGGTACTTGTAGGAGAAGATGCATTCCAATTAGTGAATCACATTTTGTTCACGTAGGTAAATCGATTCAAGTAACTAACAACACCACATGATACAACTTTTCAATAAAAAAATAAATAAATAAAAAAGAAAAAGAAGCACCACATACAAGATAGCTAGTAACTATATACAACAATCCACTTTATACAATGTAAAAGAAGTATAATTATTTGTCAAATGTGAGAGGTGGAGATAAAAACCTGGACATACGTATTTTTGGAATCCCCCTTCAGCCTTCCGGAATTAAATCTTATCGCTGTCTAATTATTCTTAAAACGTGATCAGATCACTATGCTTGAAAGCGTACGTGTCATGACTTAGCTGAGGCTTTCAAATTGTTGATCATAATCATGATATCCAGTCACATCTTGTCACCATGGCTAGAAAGTGACTTATAATAGAGATCAACTGTTCCATTCATAATATGATATAATAATCACGATTATTTGCAAAACAATTATCTATCTATGCATTAGAACAATCATGAATTCACAAATGTCTACCGTATATATGATCAAATGATATGTCTTCAGCTGATGTGACAATAAATTAAAAATATTGAGAATAATTAAAATAGATCTAATCATTCATATAAGATTGTCATGTCAGATGTGTGAATTCATATTCATGATCGATATTGAAATGATTAAACTTTTACTCCGAAAATACATGAATATAAATATTCTTATATGATAAATATTATGCTTTCCATCCTATAAATTTACAACGATTAACAAATTTATTTATTTAATAAAAATTATTTCTAATTTTTTTTTAGCAATGCAAATTATTCATAATAACGTGTACATTTAAAAAAACAATAAATGGCCATATTAAGAAAAACAGAACATAATGGGGCCGTATTAAAGAGAAGACTACAAGTCTACATCTTTATAAGATTGTAAGAATATTCCAATATTCAGTAACCATAATGCGTCAATATTTCTCGTTTTATAGTTTATACACTTTACGTACATAAAACATATTATATCGGCTGGATGTTCGTACTTTGGAAATTGAAAACGATCATTTTCATTCAGCAATATATTTAATCTGTACTAGTAACATTGATATCGATCATAATTAGTTTTAACCATTGCCAGAAATTTCTGATAGACACTACAATTCTCACATGAAATATAAATGCATATTTTTAATAATTCTGCTAACAAAGTTGGGATTTTCAGCGCCTTGATTCAAAAAATCAACTCAAATTAGTGTTATAATTAAAGAATGTAATAAATTTTCAAGTTTTATGTGTAGCTCGTTGAAAAAACAAAATCAAATCTTTTACACACCTGTGCAGATTTCATTTTAGAAAATGCAGTTGGAAGCTGCTCGTAAATGGTTTAGCTCATTTTCAAGGGTAATTAAGAGAAAAATAATTGAAATTATGTAAGCAGTTTAAAAAGTTTATACAAGTTGCTTCCCTCACCCACAAAATTCTGGGATTAATTACTCTTTTGATTTCATTTCACTGTTTCCTATCTCCCCTACTTTTTCTTCGTGTTTAGTTAATTCAATCTCATTCAGATCCACAAGACTGATCATCTTGGATTCATCTCGAAGATCATACCCAGATATTATTCGTCATAGTTTCATCACGACTGATCCGTCATGCTTTGAGTCACAAATTTTAAAACAAAAGGCATGTGAAATATTTTAATCCCAAATCCTAATTAATTCGCCAAGTAACAAAACAAGTTTGTGTAATTAATTTCATAAACTGACACGCCAAAGTTTAAACTTGATTCTTGTGGCAAACAAATCCCAAAAGACTAATTAAAAGCAACATCATGGTAACTGGATGTCTTCACAAATATACTGCAATAAAAACCCTAACCTAATTTTAGCACACACCACACTAAAAACACAATATATATTCGTAATTGAGGCTGATTTCAAGACTTTTCTCCAAACAGATAGCCTAAAGACGAGTCTCCGCCCGGTGGAGATTTAACCTTCGTCGAAGGACGACCCTGTTACGTCAAATTCACATTCACAATAAATACACTTTTATTAACAAACAAAAAAGCAGTTAAAATGTGTGGCTAGGTACTTACAGTAATCAAGATTCCAGAATTTTGGGTTTTGGTGGTGTTGGGAGAGATTTGAGGTGGCTTATCGTCGCCGGTATCGATACCGTATGGAGGCAAACAAGTGGTGGGAGAAGGCGGCGCCGCCTCATTTTTCTGTTTAGTATCAGAACCGAACAGATAACCTAGAGAGCTTTGCCCACCCCCAGCGCTTTCACCTCTTTTCATCCTTATTTTTCTCTATGGTCAGCCTAACTAATACTAATAATATATCACCTATATTTATACTAAAACACAAGTTCAACTATTTCCTTTTATTTTAATTGGCACTTCTACTAAATTTTGCACTTTCTTACATTGATTAGAGTATATATACATAATTATTATTAGAATATAATTTTTTATGTAACCTAATTTTGTTTTGTAAATTCATATGAATGATTGTGAAACTCAACTAAACTACAAAATAAAAAATTAATATTAAGTAAAAAATAATTAATGAAATTTTTGTAATATTATGTGTAACATAAATGCGTAACAAAAAATTCACACCGCATTTCAAAATCTAATGTGGAGTAGTAGGATACTGTCTTGTACTTTTGAAAAATAAAATAAAATATATCATATTATATTATATTATCCACTTCGGAGAATTGTACCTTATGGGGGACATCTTTTTGCTTGTGCTAATATAATGTGGATTATATAACACCATTTCATGTTAAATTTCGAAATGCCAAATTAATTTTTAGGTATCGAGAATATAATATTAGGACATAACTGTTAATCTATCTTTGTTAAGAAGGATCACTTGTTACATAATGGTTTTATACACTGTGTTACATTTTATGAATGCACATGTACATTAAAGGTGTGGAATGTGGATCTTACATTACACCTTCGTATTACACTTTATGTTCCACGTTGAGTTTTATTATATTTTAGTTAATATCTTTTAATTTTGATCTTGTATGCTTTAGTTTAGGCTTACGGACACTATGTGATTTTATCATATCCAAACTAGGTTCTATAATATATATTTTTTTTCAATTAATACTAACTATCCAAAATTAATTATTTTATAAATATTCTAAATATAATATATATCATAATTGAATTTAATAATGCACATAACGTTTATAAAATTAAACTAAATTATACACAATTAAAATTTAAAAAAAATCTACTAAAAAAATTCGTTGTGTTATGCAAAGGTGTAACAAACGATTTGCACTCGTATATTAAGTAATAATGGAGATCAATCATGATAAAATTTTTATTTATTAAGAATATGATCTATCCCAATTGTATATAGCAGGTTATCAATTGTTTGAAGTTAAAGTTCGGACTCAATTATTAAAATTACAATTATAAGGGTTACCTTATAATCTCACTTAGACCCCCACTCAGCTCGATAATTATTAGGTGTCGCAGATTGGTCGAACAAGTACAATTTGCACCTATAAATTAATTAATTAATGCCACGAGTTTTTATCATGTAATCTAACATGTGCAAATCTTGCTTAATGTTTTCTCGATATTTGGTTTTTCTTTTCTTTTTTTTTCTTTTTAATAAACATATTCGGTCAATTTTGGTAGCTTGATTAAACTAGATTAAATTGATAAAAAAAGGTTTTTAGATACATGGAATGCCCTAGCAAGCCTTTAACTTTTTCCACAGTTTTTGATCAAATCCATCATCAGTTGAGCCAATACAACCACCAATCATGCCTACTTAATTAGTTACTAATCCTCTATTTAGCACCTTTAAACCAACCGGCAACAGCGTTAAGTTGGTGTGTTTTATAATTAAGCAGAATCCGATGCACTTATTTGCTTAAACAAATTGTTGCTTTGCTGGTGGTCAGTGACTAATTATTGTTAATTGGATCGGTGAAAAAAGTGAAATCACTTGCTTACAAGTAATTATGCCCTCTATGGATGCAATTTATATATATAAATATATATATAATGAGTACACGTTACAAAATAACATCAAGATTAGCTACGATGTCAACATGTTTTTCTGAAATTATTTGCTTAATATTAGCACCTAATCACAATTTATAATGTATTGAACGAGACTAAATCTCGTCTTTCAAACAATTCTTCACATGTACGATGATTTGATGTGTAGTTGATTAATCGTTCCATAGCTTTTACATATTAATCCTCTCAAAAGAAATAATAAAATGCATGCTTTTTTTGAGTGTGACCAGAATATCAGTTGATGTTATTTTAACATCCATTGTTGGATTATAACACGCATGCGAGTAAGCGAAAACAATTTCAATGTGGTCAAAGATTTAATCGAGTTAAATGAAAAATTAAAAAAAGGTGGGCCGCTATAAGCCTATAATAGGGTTAATTTCTGAAAATGTTACCAAACTATTATATTTATATTAAAAAATACTAAATTATAATTTATATCAAAACGAATATTAATTTTTAATATTTTTCAAATATGAATTTTATCTCTTTTATACCCTTATATAATTAGCAAATAACATTTTAATGATCTTAAATAGTTGAGAAATTTAGCAAATGACGATCTTTTGTTTCATTTTTGTTTTTTGTTCTATTTTTTATTTTCATATTCTTTTCATTTTACTTTTGTAATTTTAATATTTTCGTTTCATATTTCTATTTTTGTTTTATTCATTTTGCTTCTTGTTTTGATAGTTTTGTTTGATTTCAATTTTTACCTTACTTGTTTCATTATTATCCGAATCTTTTTTTTTTCTTTCATTTTCGTTTTATTTTTGCTGATTTATTTCTCCTGTTTTATTTTCAAATTTGTATTCTTTTTTATCTGTAATGTTTTTTCTTTTTATTTTACGTTTTTATTTCATTCTTTACTTTTTTGTATTATTTTTTTTGTTTTCAATCGAATTTTTAATCTTTTTAATTCAATTTCTTAAGTTTTCTTTTTTTTTTTTAAGTTTTAAATTTCCCAGTTTACTATTTTTCTGTTTTTTATATAATTTTTGTTTTTTCCTTTTTATTAGTTTTTACTGTTTTAAATATTTAAAATCAAAAAAGAATGCTATTATCTAATTATATAAGGGTAGAATAGAGATAAGTATCGAATTTAAAAGAAAAATTAAAGTTTAGTACCCATTTAATACAAAATATAGTTGGATATCTTTTTTGATAGAAAGACAATAATTTAGTCTATCTTTTGAGAAATTAATCTGTCTATAATATAAAAATTAAACAAGCAACTTCTTTTAAACTAAAGAGTACTAAATGATTTCTCAAAAGGAAAAAAAGAAAAAGTAAAGAGTGCTAAATGAACTGTGAAGATTATTTTGTGAACTAACACATAATATTTGAACAAAACAAAAGTAATTAAAATAATTATCCAAAGATTATTTTGTCTAATTCAATAACCTAAATTCATTCTTGTTTAGCGAGTTCCGTTTTTTGATTATTCATCCCAACTCTCTGTATCCATGTATATTTTTTAGAAGTTGCTGCATGGATGAAACAGAGATGTCATGAAAACTGAAGATCCTTTATTATTATATTATTATTAGGCCCTATTTGATAGAGTTTTTTTCTAAAAAAATTATACATTATTTTTTTAAAAAAATGATTTCCGCCAAAATAAATTTGAATTGCATCTCTACATTTTCTCCATCCTTAACAAAAAAATATATTAGCAAACAATTTTTTTTCCCAAAAAAATTGCACTTCACTTTTTTTAAAAACTCTATCAAATTGAGCCACTGACGGTTGAACTGTCATAAATTAGAAAATGTGTGATGGCTCATTCGGATTAAATAAAACTAATTTCATATTACTGGACATTATCTGCTGTCTGGATTGTCTGTCACACAATGATGTTATACATTGTGTTACATTATTTGGATTGTTGACAAGTGTACAAATCAATGGAAATAAATCACGTCTCTAACAAAAAAAATATTCTACCATAATTAATCTCTCTTGATCTGTATACTTGTCAATAATCTAAGTAATGTAACACAATTTGTAATATCATTGTGTAAGAGGGGTTACGGAGTGCATTATCTGGTTCCTTTTGGTCAATGATTTACTTATTTTTAGTCTCGAAAGCGAAACCAAAGCTTTTCCTTAATTTTATGAAAGGAACTAGTTTTTGAGTTAAAAATGCAAATAATCATCAACATATTATTTGTGGTACTAGAATAATAAAGACTGAATGTTAATGTATTCATATCAAAAGGTAATGTCGTGATTAAATAGATTAATTTTGTTACGTAATTGACACATGCCTAATCGTATTATTATTTAAAAAGCGAGGTAGATAAATAAAAGGTGATTAGTACTTTAAAGAAATAAAAAAGGCAATTATAACTTTGACAGATGGGCACCAATATTCGGTTGGAGGGGAGCTTGTAGGCCTCACCTATATATATCTAATGTTGGTTTCTTCTTACTAAATTGAGGAGAACCTCAAAATTGTTATCTTAGAATTAGGGTAACTTTATTTTACTCCATTAGACATAAATAAATTTGGAACACTTAATTCACCCTCTATCACTAATTCCGAATCCAAATGGGCAGCCGCTGCACGGCATATATAGTCCTCGAAACAATTCAACAACATTGAAGTGAATTGCTAAAACAATAGGTTGCACAACTTAGATGTAAGCACCAAATTTAAACAATAAAACATTAGACCAGAATCTTATTTTGATATTATTTTTAAAATTTTATGTTCTCATTGATGTTTGTGATATTAAAAGTATTTTTAAGAAAATAGTTGAGTTACAACGTAATGATTCTTTCACTTTGATTTATTAACTATCATATTAATATTGATCTTTCCCGTCAGAGCAACCTCTACTTTCATACGATGAAGCAGGGCGGCACCAGCCCCGGGCTCACGGGAGCGGCCATCCCCACGGTCAAAAATATATATATTTTTTATGTATTAAAACGAATAAAAAAGTTGAAAAAAGACTATTCCATTAAATATTTCAATATTGTTGATTCCACCAAATAATAATAAAGCAACCATACATTAAAAATAAAAAAAAAATAGGTAAAGAAGCAAAATAAAGTAATTTGCCACACATTGTGATTATTAAAATTTCAGATACATGTTTGCATTGAAATCTAATTGTTGATTGTTTTGTTGTAATTTATAAGTTGTTGTTAGTGTTGTCGTTATATTTGTGATTTTAATAATGGATCAAATAACTTTTTTTGTTTAATGGACTTGTACAGTACTGTTGCAATCATATGCTTCACTATGTTAAAATGCTCCATTATCATTTAAGGAAAAATACACGTTGAATTTTTTTCTTGAATTTAGTAACGGTTCCAAACCAATTGTTGGGACTTTAAATAAAAACAATTTTGACTTATAACGATAATGGGAATGCTAATATAAAAGGAGTTTGATTAGAGATTTTAATTGTCAAACAAGGAAATTATTGATGATCCGGCATTGCAATGATAGTTATCCTGCTAATATAAAGAAATGAATATTTATCATATGCAGCCTTTAATATAAAAATATTTATTATGAATTTTTTATATTACTTATGTAAATTATTTTAATTTTTTTACCACGTTAGAAAAATATAGTTGAGCCCCCACGATGCTCAAAATCTACATCCGCCACTGCGATGAAGAATAGAATAGATAATGAAATTCTTAGGCTCTCTTTGATAGAGCTTTTAAAAAATTGAAGTGCAATTTTTTGGAAAAAAGTTATTTGTTGATATGTTTTTATGTTAATGAGAGAGAAAAAATAGAGATGAAATTTGAATTTATTTTGGCGGGAATTCTTTTTTAAAAAAGTGGGGTGTAGTTTTTTGGAAAAAAAAACTCTATCAAACAGAGTCTTATTGATTGTTTTGGCATACATCAAAAATATATTTTTTGTTGTTGGATATTTTCGTGTGAGTTGAAATAGACTCAATGTTGTAGTAATACTTGACAATGTTACTGAAATCGTAACATTCAGATATTACAAGTCATGGTCGTGTTGGAATGAATGTGTTACTAATGTTGAGAGCGTTATATGGGAACGTTACAGGCGCGTGAGATCCACCTGTGAACGTTATTAACACATGAACGTTATATAGCGCGTGATATTAATATGTGACCGTTACGGACCGTTTCAGTTGCATGTCATCAACACTAATGAGGTGTTACTAACGTAGTAACGTATGACCATTACAGATGTTACAGCTGCGTGTCATTAACATGGAGATGTTACTGGCATAGTAACGGATGACTGTTACAGGTGTGTTGCAGTAACATCCCGTCGTTATGGTATGCCGCTCCCCGACATGAGGATGTTGGTCAACATGCACTTGACTAGAATTTAATGCCCCTCATTGATGAAACATGTCTATAAAAGGCATACTAGGTTCGTTCTTGAATATGCTTTTTAAGTGAATTTTAGAATATTAAAAAACCGAATTTCTCTAAATTTTACATTCTCAACTCGGTCTTCATCTCGATCTAGTTTGCCGGAGCCTTGGTGTGTTTGCGGTGCTGCTACCAACAAGGACGAAAATCATTTTACCTTTCGGGATAGAATACTAGAAATCGAGCACTACGACGGCGTAATCTGTGTTGCGAAAAGAGGCTCTCCTCGACTCGACTTTATTTAAATTCTTTCTTGTTATCTTTCTCCATTATTTCCTTTTGTATTGTAGACCGTTGCTCCTAACCTGATCAACAAGCCAGTGTTAAACCAACATTTGTAATATCGAAACTTAGAATAAGACATTCCTAAAATTATGATTTACAACTATTGTGCCTTGGTGGTAGCTAAGATAGGAACAAAGCTTATTTGATTGATTTTAATATTTTGATGGCACCAATGTTAGTGGCAAACACAGTTAAGGCCCCACAATGCTTAAACTCATTATGTAACAACATACTAGCATATTAAAAACTATTTATCTTTAAATTAATAAATGGGGCTATTATTAGCAAATGAGGATTATCAATCCCAAAAATTAATTCCATACCTTATTTTCATGTTTATATATACTCTCATGCATTTCATCTATTACAATAGTATGTATTAGATGCTCTCCTACAAAAATATGTAATATTCGATCCCCACTTCCCATAAAAACTATTAATTAGAATAAAATATCACCCAATTTAAGATTTTAAGTGGATTGTATATAAGATAAAAGTTTAAAGCACTAACCAATCTCGTCGTCGCCGAGAAGAATCCCCTTACAATTTTTTATTAAAGAAAATTAACGGAAACATCTGTAGAATTGATGAGTATTTAACCGATTGAACCTGACATGTAATTAAATCGTCTATGTATAATAAGCCGTATGAAAACCAACAAACAGAATAATATATTTTAATTTTCCTGACCCACACAGATGTGAAAGGAGAGTTGACATGATGTGGACATAAAATAATAATGGTGAGGATGTAAATGATTATTCGGTTTGGTTAAGATTATGTTATGTGTAATTAATTTGCCTTAAAGTAGTGGAATAAACACACCCACATTGTAGAATGATTGTGCATCTGGAAATTGAAAAAGATATCTTGTTTTCACGAATTCAACTGGTTGACTATAATCAATCCGGGAATTTTAAACTTTTTCATGTAACCAATTTTAGATTTTTATTCGAACTCAAAAGAAAAAATGTTGCTTTTTTAAAAAATAAATAAATGCATTCTAGTGATGCACTGCATTGTGTTTAACTTTCTCTACCAATATCGGGACTTTGACCATGACATACACAATTATTGTAATAGTTAGATCACATATAATCACACGATTTACCTTCGTTATTTTAAAATATTAAAATTATAAAGAATATATTTTTTTATATATTTTTAATCATTTATTTGTATAAAACTACTAAAATAATATCATGATATTTGTTCATAATTAATAAGCTAATTTATTAATACTGTGATATCTATTATTATCATATAAGAATTAGAAGATAAAATGTGTTAGGATAGCATCTAAATTGCATTATAGATAAGTACAAATCTTATACATAATATCAAAATAAATAAAAATAAATTAATTATATCATGCATAGATAATTACATTGTTATTCCCTAAAATAATTATTTGAAGAGGACAAAATAGAGAATAAATAATTTAAAAGAAATATATATACACTTTTATAATGATATGTATTTATAAATTTGTACGCTACACTTAATCTATTCTGCAATTACTTCTATATATCTATTAAAGTAATACTTCTAGTATTTCTTCTTTTCTAACTCAAAAATATCTATTAATCTATGTATACCTCTCTGTATCTCTCTTCAAATTAATTGTAAGATTGCTTGATGCAGCACACAGAGCCATGATTTGTATGATTTGACATCATCATTTATATAAGGATGATTTTATTTGGAATCCCAAATCCCAATTTTAGTCCCAAAATAAAAATAAAATTATAAAACTCTTTTAGTCTTATCATTTTATTCAAATTTCCTTCAAAAATAACTATTGAACAACGTATAAAATTAAAAAAACAGTTGCAGCCTCTCCTCCCCCTTGCTGCATCCTTTCCCGCTGCTATTCCCACTCTGACCACCGCCGCCGATAAA
>AYJT01108662.1:0-24664 GCA_001278415.1 Ocimum tenuiflorum
CCGCTTGATGGTCTTCATCCTTTCCATGTTTGTGGGTTTTTGAGCTCTTTCCGAGGTTTAGGGTTTAGTCTAATTTCAATTGGCGATCTCGGGTGCTTTAGTCTGATTGAGGTCTTTTTCGCCTTAGTCTGATTTCGACTGGCAGTCTCGGGCGCTTTGAGCTGCGAAGGGCCCGGTTCGATGATCCTGAGATTTTGACCCTCAACATTATACTTAAATTTTGAGCTTTGCGCTACATTTTCTAAAATGAAGTGGAAAGTATATTTGGTTGCAAAATGATTGTTATGGCCCAAAATGCTTTTGTGAAATATATCTATCCTCTAATATTTCGTCGGTCAAGGAAATACTATTTCTAAATTTGATATGGTTAAACACCTTGTAAGACTTACTAGCGTTGATTGAGTTGGTAAAGATGAATTCGAGTCCTAGCGGTGAAACGATGTTAAAGCAAGTCATTCAGTGAGTATCCATTCCTATTGAGCAAAGAGCATCGTGACTAGAGAAGGAAGTCTCCTTCACGGTCCACAAAATAGATATGCAAACTTTTTTCAAATGGTGTTATGGTAGCAAATCGCTATGCATAACTCTCTAAACTATTTGGCTCACATGAGGTGACTTTTTGTTAAAACTTTTGTTTCACTGTGATGACTGACATGACATATGTGTGTGTCCATATGTGCGTGTATGATTGAGTATTCTCGTACTCTGCCCTGCATATATTTCTAAACATGCATGTTATAAAGTGGATTGAGGTAAAGGTTGTTGAGCTATGCCTACTGCCAGAAATAAGTCTAGGGGTACAATAGATCAATACTCCTAATACTCCAATTATTATCAAATATCTTTATCTATTATCTAATAAAATCAAACTCATTCTATGAATTGTGTATCTCATCCCTAAACCCCCATTTCTTCTCTGTCTCTTTAATCCCCACCCATTATATTCCGATATTTCAACATATTCGTCATATTTTGAATGTAATTAACAAGTAGTTTGCAAATTTAATTGAAAAGAACACATAATTTATAATTTAATTGAATATCATAATTTTTCTATATAAAAAGTGACTTTTGTTCCTTTTAATTTATCGTGTCAAGTATTATTTTCTCAAATAACCACCTTAGTGCTCTAAATACAAATATTCAGTAGAACTAACTAACTGGTGAAGACCAAATTGCATTTGCATTGGGCTCACCTAGCAAGTGCAGTCTGAAAGAGCAGGTGCAGTTCCGATCAATCAGTCAACCCGCATGTTCACACTGAAGCTGTGGGGTTATTTGCAATGATTGCGTTTTTTCACCCATGTTTGGCGTTTTTTCCCACTAAATGGCGGTTATCCAGCCACTACCTCTCCATCATCCCTTACCTATGCAGTGGAGTTCTATTACACTAGAAAAGTGGAGATGCCTTCTTATACATGCATCTAAATTCATTTGTTACAAACATAATCTCACACATTCTTTGCATTCCCAAAATCATAACACAACAACCCAATACATTGCATGTCGGCCCCATAAATAAAGTGCAAAATTAAGTCTTGGGGCCCATCAGTGTCCTTCAAAGTCCAGCTAAATGAGTTAGGACTTAGAGAAATAATGTTGTTGTTTAATTGCGGTTTAGTTCAGTTGCAATTATACAAGTCAGTTAAATTGAGCTGTACTGACAAGTTTTTCATCTTAAGGCAGCTAAGAATAGTTAAGTTCAACGACAAAATTGTATAGATTAGCTAAGCTAATTGGGTCAGCTCAACTTGAACACATGTGAACCAATTGCCAAGAAACATGCATTTTAATGTCATTATTTAAAGAATATAGAGACATCAGAAAGCGATAAAACTGACACAATACTTTTTATAGAGGTTTGAAGATACTGCTCCTACATCCTCTCTTCCTTCGTCAACTAGAAGGGTCTCCACTATTAACTCAAAGCACATTGTGTTTTTAAACACAGATTACAATAAGTTAATGTTTTCAGTAGTCGGGTATCGCCGCTCCAGGACTAGGTACGATGTTAAATATAACTTTGATCTTCTCCTGATTTGTACTCCATGTCCTATGCTGGTTGAAGATTTAGGTTCCATTCACAAGCATGCTGTATTTGGTTGGTGGAGGAAGTATCACAATATTTGCTTTAGTGGGTGGTTTTGTTGATTTTTGTGCAGATTCTAGAGGGATTGGTGTTGTGCTATGATCTTCATGGTGTGTTCTTTATGGTGCCAATTCCCCCTATGTTTTATTTCATCCCACTCAGTATTTATAGTTTCTTCTTAGAAATTCAACTGTTGAGATGTTGTAACGCCATGTCCTTTCTAGGTTCGGTGCACTACTTCCGTAAGCAGTATTTATTCAATAAACAATAGTAATTCACCGCAAAACATGCATGAAAAAAGTTTGAATTAAATGATCCAGGGAAAACACATTAGGTCTTACTACAATAGTCTTGACAGAGTTTCATAAGTTTCAAATATAAAGTTTGAACAAAGGAAGTGACATGGGTGAAATACATTTATGAAGATACGTATTTTGGGGCCTTTAAGTCCTCAAAATTGTCCCTGTCTACTCAACCTCTCCAACTCTACCAACTCAATCTGCACATTAAGAAATACACGCAGGGCTGAGTACATTTGCACTCAGTGAACACACTGCCGAAAACAGTACATACACAAAAGCAGGATCTGTTAAATTTATCAGGACAGACACATGAGATTTTAGTTAATTTGAAATCCTCCCATGTCCATAAAAATCATTTTATGTAGCTTGGTTTTCACTTCAGTCCATCTACAGTTTCTATTATAATTGTGTGAACTGGGATGTAGGCCTTCTTCCACAGCCACTGTGTCCATTCTATTTGGAAGGCAGCAACAATGCACTAGTCTCAGTATTTCCTTTCTTTGAGACCTCTGATCGATTATTAATCACCATAGTATCATTTGATTACTGGGCTCTGACCACATTTGCCGGCTCAGATTTACAACCTCTCTAATCGCCATCTGATTAGAGGATAGATAGGCAATGCAAAACACTTTATTTATGACGGTTCAATTTGAATGAAAGCATTTCATGAAAGTTTGACAAAGCAATAAATCAGTTGACTTTAGTTTTAGTATATCGGAAAGCCCACCTCAATCTCGGTGATAACTTTTGTTTCGCTGGCCTCGTTGAGTGGTCATCTCGGGATTATCAGGTTCTTGATCGCCTCCATGAATTAACACAAGTGAGGACACTTGTTGTGTATGATTATTCATAATTCAAATGATTGAGAGCATTAGCTTGCCTTAATAGGCTTATCTTATCAAGTTCATATAACAGTACGAATCTTAGTTAAGGTTGGGGTGGTTCAGGTCAAAGGTTTGACTTGAATCGGGGTCGTTGACCTTTTATTGTTCGTATTCGATGGGTAAGAATAGGTTTTGGACTTTAAATATGCGTGATGCGGTCTTAAGTTGAGTAATCGGAGCAAAACAGGGTCATTCGATTGAATAGGAGGGGATCGGGTCGAACGGACGTGGGTCAGAACCAAGCATCGAAAGGGAAGGACCACATTCGATCGAATAAGTGCCCCCATTCGATTGAATGGGTGTTTCTGTTGGTCCATTCAATTGAAAGCATATGAAATGGTTGAGCTGATAACAACTGGCAGGCCATCCGGTCGAATGAGGGTACCAATGCTATCACATGGTCCATTCGAAAGGTTGCGCGTGGAATGAATAGGAGGATCAAAAATGGGGGGTCGAAGGGGCCCATTCAATCGAATGCATTCGGGCATTCCATCAAATGGCTTTCATCTGCTCAAGCTTGCGGTCGTTAGAAATCTTTGGATTTTTGAGATTTGGTTCGATCTTATGGCTTTTCCTAGTTCCCACAAACAAGAAGAAGGGTCCTAGGAGTTCAAATGAGATCTAGGTTGAACATTAACATGTTTTTGTCCATGAAAATCAAGATTCAACCAAATAAATAAGGGATTCAAGTTGGAAATTTCAACATTCAAGGGTGTTCATGCTCGCCCAAGTTAATCAACGGTGCCACGGTTCAGCATGCACGAAATATATATGATACTTAGCATCAACTTAGCAAGTGTAGGGTCTTTCATGGCTCATTCAAGGATTCAAACACCAAGAACATCAACATGTATGTTTTCAAGCTTTACACTTCAATGTTGAAATGGCTCAATGTACTAAAAAATATCATAAGAGCTTGGCATCAAAATTTCAAGAGCAAGTATTTCCACAATGTTCATGGTTCAATCATAGGTTTCTCATCATGTTTCCAAGGAAAGGTACTAAGGAACTCATGGGAAAAGAGGGGGTTCTTGGTGTCTACCTTAGTGAGTAGAGAGTGAAATGATGAAGAAGATGGTGATGAAGATGATCTGGGGCTTGAATACTCCACAAGGGTGCTCCTTCTCCTCCTCCAAATACCAAGTACTCAAGTAAAGAAAGTGCACTTGTGATTTTGGGGGAGAGTTCTCAACACATGAGAGTTGTAGAGTGAAAAATGAAGAAGGAGGCCCCTTGAAATCACTATTTATAGTTGGGTGGTACGGTTAGGGTTTAGGAAGGACTTTATATTATGACTCGTACCTTATATTATAACTCAACTTATGACATAAGTCACGTAACTTCACATTACGAACTTATATGTGAGCTCATGGCTCCTGACTAATAATCCTCGTACTATTACTTCCCGCAGCTTGGGAAAATAATTAAATAATTGAAATAAAATATACGAATTTATGGGGTGGTACAGATGTTGTCAGGTATCTGAGACTTACGTTCCTGACTTTTTTTCTAAGGCTTCCACTTTTAGGTAGTGCTTGTTGATTCGAGTCAACTGTCTGATCTTTTAGGCGTTTGGGTTGAGAAGTGTCGTAACTGAGTATGACTTGTTTTCTTGAATGACTCAGTTCTCAGCTTCCTTCTTGAAACTGGTCAGTTCAACTTGAACAATCCTTCTTCTGAATTTGTTAGCTGGATGATCTTAGAATCATCTCAATTTCCTCCTAAAACTGGGAGTTCTGGATCCTTAGAATTGAATCTTATACCACAGTTTCGAACTTCATAGGACCGAGTTTATTTTTCAGTTTCCTTATCGGCTCTGGTCTTCTTTGACTTGATCTTCTAGTCTTCAACTCTTCAGTTCTTCAGTCTTCAGTTCTTCGAACTTCGATTGTTCTAACTATTATATCGTCCTAACCTAATATAAGATTTAAGTCTAAAGGGCTTCTATCATCAAGAGTTTACATCAACAAAACTAAACATTATTTCTAACAACTTTTTGATGATGTAAAGCGTCTATAAATAAGAATGTAATACGCGCAGTATGCCTATTACAATGAATGATAAAATATTTAAGATTCTTAGAACTGGTTGAACTTAAATTTTGTGAACACAGTTTATATATTAAATACTGGCTGTATAAATCATGCAAGCCCAATTTGTCATCCAAGCGCATAATGAACTGATTATACCGAATTGTATATGCTTAATTCTGAAAACAGTAAATTAAATAAAATTGTGAATTGCAAAAGTGAATAAATTGCGAGTAAAGTAAATTTTCCAGTAAGGTAAATTCATCTTTCTAAGTGACTGCACCTTTATTCATGCATGCTCATTTTGTAACTTTTATTATTCTTATGAATTAGTCATGTGAGAAACTGACAACACCTGAAAGAGTATGCTCAATTTAGTTATTGAGAAGTTAGTGTTGTACTAATGAATTTTAGAACACTTGAATTGTGAATGCTCAATTTTGAAAAAGAAAATAGAAGTTAGAAGTTAGGGGTTAGCAAAAGAAACCGACTTCTTCTAAAATGTGCTTGCTCAGTTTAAATAAAGAAATGAGTACAATATAAGCAATTATAATTGATCGAGACAAATAGCTATTGTCATTTCAAAACATTAAAAAAATATAATTAACATTAAATTACATGATATTGCATTGCAGTAGAGTTACAAAAAGTAAGAAATCCTAAATCTTAGGAGAGTGGGTTTCTACTAAAGTCACTCTTGAGTGAGGCTGATTAACCGAAGTAGCTTTATCAGCTGCTCTCTTCAGCACTCCTATTCTCCTTTGCAACTCTGAATCCTTCTCAAGAACTAAGGTTCATGATTTGGGCATTATCACCGTGGAAGAGAGAAAGGGCTAACAAACTTGTTGACGTATATATTTGAATTTATTTCTAATTTTATATTCATTATTTATGTATCCGGATAGTGGTTGATCTTGTATCCGTTTTTCGGATAACCGATTTCCCATTACTCAAAACTAGAAACGGTCTTACACATATTATCAGAAGAGCCCAAACCTCAGGCTTTCACTTTCCCTTTCCGCAATATATAAAATCCTTTATAGAAATTCAACTTACACTGGTATCCGAAAGTATCATTTGCTGTGCAATTGAATAATCCGACTTTGCATCTGATGCTGATATTATGTTCTTGCTTTTTGTTCCATATCGTAAGAGTTAGTAATTTTGCACACCGCGAATGTGGCATTTCAATTTTCAGTGTGATTTTTTGTGCATTTTGGAATACAAGTGCAAATGTGCTTTAGTTTTAAAATAGTTTTGTTATTTGGAGATGTTGAAATGTTGTATGCCACTTTTCTGGTAGTTTATTATATGTTATGTTTGCCGTTTGGTATGGACCTTTGTTCTTTCCATACATTGTGTGATGAAGAGCTGTCTTGGTGAATTTTTCATGGTAATTGAGTAATATTGCAGGGCCGATTTGTAGTTCCAAACATGTTATGAAGAGTTAAGTTGCTGTTTAAGCATATCAACAATAAGGATTGCTCCCTATTTAATGGAAGAGTTAATTATTTTTATATGGATGACATGAAATGGAAAACTAGTTGACTCTAGAAAACCATATTCATTCCTTTGCTCTAATCTCACATGAAGTAGAGAGCATGGTTTTAATCTTTACGTCAAATGCAATAATTGTTTGGAAATTTATGAGGCTACTAATGTCGGATTAAAATAAGTCTAGTACCTTGTAGTTTCTGCCCCGCTTTTGTGTCATATTGATCAACCTCTGTATGATATTGATTAATGTGATGGTTTGTACTTTTGTAGGAGTAGAGTTTAGTTTCTTAATGTAATTTTGCCTGAGCATTATTCCATGTCATAATATGAAAATGTGGTTCGAGAGTTTACGCCCGGTATGTTATTTTATCAAGTACATATAACTTTTTCTGCATATCTTGTAGCATTAGTCTTGCCTTGGAATCGGTAATTCTGAGGGTGTTGGAGGTGAAGCCCCATCAATGTTTACGGATGTTAGCGGCAGTTTAGTTAACGATACCACAGAGGACAACTCCAACCCATTCTAGACGCGGAGGACATTGCATCTAAACTAGACCCCGGATCGATGGTAGACGATCTAGAAGAGGCATATGTTTTTTTAATAGAAGTACGGTCGCCTTATATGTTTCAGTGTCCAAAAAAGACCCCAGAAATATTTTTTGAAAGGTACCACAGAAGGTGATGATCGTTGATCGAAGAAAGAAGCGGTCTGTGAGAAATATTTCTAGTGCTCCTGGAAGGACAATAAAATAAGTCCAAATGTGTTGATAAAATACCTTTGTTTCGGAAGCAGCATCGTAGGTTCGGGTGTACTGCCTGTCTTTGTGTAGTGCGTGAAGAACTTGAAAGTAATTAAGTGGTTTCCATATTCCAAAGAGAGCATAACAATGAACTGGTTGTACCACATTATAGTTATCTTCTTCGATCGGCACGCAAAATGTCCGACGCGCAGAAGACCATTATGGAATCACTTAAAAGTGCTGGAATTGGTGTAGCCTGTGCGATGAAGTTCATGATGAAAGAAACCGGGGCCCCCAAAAATGTAGGGTTCATTCCTGCCGATGCATACACACACATCTACAAAAGACGAAAGTGCTTCTATTTTAGATAATGGCAATGCAAAGCTATGATGAATTATATTTTCGAAAAATGTAATAAGGAGCAGAACTTCTGCTGGAACAACGAGCTAGATTCACAAGGGTGGTTGATGAACCTTTTCTGGTCCAACACCCAGTCAGCCATTGATTATGATGCCTTTGGTGATGTTACATCTGTGGACACAACATTCAGAATGAACCGTTATAATTTAATATTTGTTTCGTTTATTGGTGTAAACCATCATCGACAGAATGTTATATTTGGGGCCATTCTTTTGTGCGATCAGACCATCGAGAGCTTTCAGTGGTTGCTGACCACTTTCCTTAGGCAAATGCAATTTAAAGAGCCGCAGATTGTGTTTTTGGATCAATGCCAGACACTCACGAATACTATAGATTCCACCTTTTCTAGCGCCATACAATGTTTATGCAAGTGGCATATTAACCTAAATGCCACTTTCCATTTTGGAAGCTTAAATTCCGACTGTACCATCAAGAACATGTGGCATTATTGTATGTTGGTTGCAATTACGAAGACGAGTTTGAAGAGTATTGGAGAGAACTCATTGATTCATATGATCTCAATGGCAACAAATGATTCAGCAACATATATAACCTGAAATCCCGGTGGGCTGTTTTCACCAGGGATCGCTTTACGACAGGGCTTCATTCTACTTCTCGATTTGAATCCACGAATAAAGCCACAAAGGAATTTTGTTCATGTAGTACGTTGTTGCATGAATTTATGTCTATGTTTGATGAACTCCAATGTTGTTGGCATAGAAGTGAGTCCGAAGAGGACACACATTGCCTTGGGATGCCCGACTTGGTTGTCCCCGGCAATTCTTTGCTCACACATGTTGCTCATATTTTAACTAGAAAAATATATAGGACCTACAAGTAGGAAATCACACTATCAATGAATGCACATATCCTCTGGATGAGAACGGATTTGAAGAGTGATTTTGTTGAATTTGTTGTGGCTCCTAGTGTTTCGTCTACTGGTCGAAGGACGGTTCGATACAATAGAGTCAGCCATTTTGCTCAATGCTCATGTGGTAAGTGGAAGAGTGAGGGCATAATTTGTAGGCATATATTTAAAATCCTTTACCTAACTAACGCCGATATTTTGCCGCATGAATATATTCTTGGTAGGTGGACACAGGTTGCAAAGCACCACAATCCTTACCCCGTTTTGAATGAGAGTAAGAGTGGCATACCCCTCGACTAGTTGTGCAAAATGGTATTTGTCAATAATGTCATGCATCTCATATACGAATTAGTCCAAGATTTCAAGCATGTACTGTCTCTCCACGAAGTAATCAACAAGCACCTTTCCAAGATGTTCGACGCTCTTTCCTCACTGAATAGACAACATGGAGGGCGCGGAGGTCATAAACATGGCCCCATAAATGCAGAGGATAGTACTGCAGCTTCCCACGAAAGAGGATAGTAATTCGCGATCCACCACCGCCGAACACTGCAGCTTCCCATGAAAGAGGACTCGCATCACTTTTTCAGAGAATACGAAGAACAAGAAAGAAAAAGAGCTTAAGGGTGACGTCACTGAAATATGTATTTTATATTTCATGTTCTATGTAATCGTGCATGTAACCATATGTGCTGACTCGCATCAACTGGTGCACCCATTTGTAGGAAATTGGCACCGTGCAGTTGAATGCAGTAGTCCACATTACAACAGTAAATTTTCAGATGGCAAATCATCGGAGCAAAGTTTGTGCATAGATGCTTATGGAACTTTTTCCTTTGCTGTGATTTTTTCCGCTCATATTTGTTAATATGGAAATATGATTAAATGTCCTGATAGGTCCGTCCCAAGATTTATATTATCAACCACGAGTGGAGGGCTCATCTGACCCACGTAGCCCGTCAGGAGGTCCTTCAATTGTTTCTTCTTTGCATTGCTTCATTCTCTGTCTTTTCTTATGGAATGTCAGTGTTTTATAGTTCAGACTCACGACGTACCCGACCCTTCAATGCTTCCCAGACATCTGTGAAGGACAATAATTTATTGTCTCTTTTTGATGGGATGCGAAGCACCAAACCTGCACTTTATGCATATAATTTTTGCTATTTTTCGTATTCTTTTTTGTGTTTTCCATGTACGTATGTGCTTACTACATGCAACAATGCAGGTCTTGGGATATTGTTAGGGTACCCACCTGAATCTGAAATTGATAAGTAACATTCTGGTAATATGTCTCCTTAAGCTGCTTTGCAAATCATGTGTACTTACTTCCTATATCATTTGTCTGAATCTTTCCATTAATATATCAATTTATGAAACATGAAGTTTGTCTCATTGTGTAATTTCAATGTTGATTTTGTTCGTGTCTCATTTATTACGGATATTAATGCTGGACTCCTAAATTTTGATTCGGTCTGAACTCATTGTAAACGTCTGAGTAACATTAGGTAAATATAAATATATTATATGTATTATAACACATGAATTAAAATTCGTTGACATAGAGTAATAATGTGTAACAATATGATTCAATATAATTCCCAATTATGATGCATTAGTCCAATATAGCTGATCCATATTTAATATTTTCAAATTGTTTGTTTGGTCACCATTTGAAAGTTGTCGATTGTTTTGGTTATGCATTTCCGTTGAAATTACAAATAGAGATTATATATTTATATGAATTCCTATTTGAACTAATTGCAAACATATTTGCAATTAGCCATTTTTGTTTGTCTTCACATTTTTGTGTGTGAGAACCAAATTAGTTTTAGGTGGTGACAGAAGCATTAACTGTAATTCGTAAAGACATAAATACTAATTTATTTCGTATGCATATTAAAATACAAAATTTATGAGACCTAAACCTCTAAACTCTAAACCCTAAAAAATGCAAACATATATTGGGGAAAAATTTATTACTAATAATATTTGACGCTAATAGTAATTGTATTCTTTCAATTATGTTTTTCTTCCGGCAATGATGTAGATAATCATTATATTGGTAATAATAATATGAATAATATTTAGAGAAATACTAATAATAAAAAAAATTAATGATGATAGTATGTGTCTTGCATCTCTATAATAATAATATTATTATTATTAACTGTAAAAAAATTATTATAATGATGATAACGCCAATAGGGTTCATGGGAGTTCAAAAGTCGGAAAGTTTCCCTAAAGATGCAGGACAAGAATTCAAATGTCAATTACCCTAGACGACTTCCACGAAAGCAACAAGTTGGCAACGGAAGCAGAAATGTCAACCGAATCTTCATCATGTGTGGTTGATGATGAATTTTGGGACATCGAAACTGCGTTATTCAAATATTCCGACCAGCACCCAACATAGTGGTGTTGACATGAACCGACGAGGCTATACATATCTTTTACCGTCGATGACCCAGGTCGTCAATTTTGGCATTGCCCAAAATGGAAAGAGGTATCTACGAGTCCCAATAACTTCAAAATAATTTGATTTTATCATCAATTGATTTGATTTCTAGCTCCATTGTTTTCTTACGCGAGTAATTTCTGCTGTGTGGCTGGAAAGTTTTTTATTTTTTGTTTTTAATTTGTGTAACAAACAATGGGTGCTTATATTTACATGTGACACAATTTATTACATAATTTATCATTAATTGATTTACGTGTTTCAAATTAGGCAAAGAATGACTGACTCCTTGTGTTTTATTTAAGTAATTTGAGTATATCATTAAACATGGTGTTTGTCTTTACTCGTTCACGCTGTCCAAAGACCGATTCTTGGGGGTACTTCACCTAGTTTGAAGACTCATATAGTGGAAGGTTCAGACAAGTGTTTAAGGTCATGGCCTCAAGAACCAAGTCCCTACAAAGTGAAGTTGAATGTGCAGAGAACCAAATATTTATGCAGCTAAAGTAAAGCTTATAGTAATTACTTCATACTTTGTCAATTTGGTAGTGAGCTTTCTAGAAAATTTGTAATGTTCTGTATGCTATCTAATGATAGCATAAATTCTACATACTCTGTAGTTATTCCAAACTATCCTACATTTCATTTTCTACAAACGTTGGCTTGTGTATATTATTGCTGGTTACCTGAAAGGTAATTGCCTATGTTATGAATATATTGATTGTGCATTCGATTGAGAAAGGAGGTGTCGATAGATAAATGTTGCATTGTTTTGGTTTAGGATACTTTTTCCTTACTGCATATCGTTTAATAAACAAAATTTGGTTATATAGATTAAATGACAAATTCCCAATTATTTTTACTAATACACAAGTTATGAAAATTTTTATTGAAATGTATTTTTAGATAAATAGACGTCTTTGATATAGGAGCTAAAAAAGAATGCTCAAGTAAAGAAAAGTATTATTCATTTCTTTCGCTTTTGACATTGTTTTTGTGCATTTCAATTAGGAAACCGTTTAATTGCCATAATACTAGTGGGGTCGCAAAGACAATATGCAAGTAATGTTATAATTTGGAATAAAAAAGGAATTTTAACATTATGGTTAACATTATCCTGGAACGAAAATACATTACTCATGCAACCCAATCTATTATACCTATTGTTTAGCTTTCTTCTGTAGTCTAGCAACATGTTATACATACCATAAGTCAGTCAAAGAAATAAAAAGACTATCAATCGTTGCACAACATAACTACATAGGGCCAACGCCGACGTCGGATTCCACCGTCAGGGATTCATCAAGCAACAACTCCCACAGAGGTGGAATATTCTCCATTGAAAAGAGCATCGGCCGTGGAAATTCAAGTGGTTGTGGTCATGCAATACAGACTAGAGGAATAAGTTCGGGCACGAACTGCGCCTTATGTAAGACGCCATATTTTTCTTTCCGGAAACATCTATGGCGAAATCCAGAGGAGGGAGTGACGAAAACTTTGGTGAAAAGTAGTCTTTAAACACCTCCGACATATTTCCACAGTTTTTCCAAGTTCCATAAAATGACCCGGGGTAAAAAACCTTTTTGTGCTGTTCCCACCTGTTGTGATTGTTCGAGATGAATGACGACTCCTGCACACTCACAAATTAATAAAACAGCCCGTATTAAATCATAACACCTTACTCCCCATCCCATTCCGGCGGACTTAAAAACCTCGAATCTTTTTCTAATCCCTTTTTGAGCAACATGCATCCGACACTTTTTGCTCGAGCAACCACAATTTGGCCCACACTCGAATATCAAAGGCTTTCCCCGAATCAGGATCCCCAACTCGTCATATGGGAATTCTGCACCATTTTTGCCAACACACACACAGGAGTTTGGCAAAAAAATCTTGCAATTACAGCTATTACAGTTATATGCACCAATTAAATCTAGTGGATAAATGATGACAACCACATATTCGATACCCAAAGGGTAGCGATCCAAGTCTACTTCATTAAACACAATGATAGAAAATTTCTCGTTTGCATTGGACAAATCGTCGATAACACCACGTTCACCAAGGCGGAAGAAAGAGGCATCGCTCTCAATGCCGCTATATTTTTCATGATAATACTCCCCATGACCGGCTAATCTTTAATTCTATTCAGCCTAAAATTTAAAACACGAATCCCTGATTTCCCAAACGCCATCCAATACGACTAATTCTTATACAACCCACAATAAACAAACACCTTACCACTAACACTGCCCTCATATTTAAATACGCGAATAACTCTCACCTCAATTTCATGTTGCATGCTACTATCTAATGCTAGGTTTCCACCTTCCAATTTCTGGTGCGTGACCTGCCTATTACGATCTTCCTTGCCTCCAATCCTAGTATACACCATTACATCCCCCTCTTCGATGTCATCTTTGCTGCGATCCGACACTATGATGATTGTCACAATTGGGTCATCGGTCTCGTTCCAATTAGCTGGAATGTTATCAATTGCCAAATACAGATTTTCAGGCAAACTAACAACAAATAACTCATGCCGATATAATAAAACATCTCCAATTGAAATCCCAGGTATACTACCAATAATTGATTTCGTGTGGTTGACCCTGCAACGTTGCTCCTTCATGATGTCATAAGTCGTAACATGTGCAGATGACGGTCGCGATCCGCTCCTCTCCTTGTCAATTTCCGAACATATATGCAGGCACACCCATCTACTGCTCACGTGGGTTCTCAATTAGTACCAAAAATCAGGTTCCAGGTGCCTAACGCAAACTACCTATGAGGTTGGGCTTGGCTCTTGGCACTTCCAAAAGAAAATGAGGTGGATCTGACTATAATCACACGAAAGGAGTTTACAAATATGAGCATTTCCAGTGGTAGTGTCGGAGGTTGAGGCAATTTGCGTTGGATTTTTGTTATTCGACAACATCCTTCGCGGCGACTGCAATGATGGGATCTCTTCTACTGGCTGCCTTGAAGTGGCGGTCGTATCTGGCAGGGTCCATCGATCGGTGCTTGTTTTTTCTTAAAATACTGTTTTATTGTTGTGGGCGATCTGTGGAATCAAAAATGAGTTCTCATTGTTTTGTAAATTATGGGTTAGGGTTAGGGTTAGGGTTCCGGAAGAAATTTAAAACAATAACAAACGCATCTTTGAGAAGTTTCCTACTTGTATGAAGCTGGGAGCGGATTTGCCCCAAGGCGACGCTGTATTGGCTTTATTTTCTTACAATTTGTTTTTTCGTTGTTTTTTACCACCACTTCCATGTCAATGAATTACCTATTGCCACATAAATTATGATTCTTATTAGCTTATACGATAATATTATTCCATAAAACTTAAATAATTGAAATCAATATTTATTTAAAAATCTACCTTTCTACTTATCTTAAAACAATTGTTGCTGATACAGTAACTATTTATTTGAGTCTCCGCGATAATGCACATGTTAGAGATATGACTCCAAATTCAAACATTCAAATGTCACTATGAAACTAAAGTACATTATTTACGATTCCAGACCTAGCTCAAACACTTTCATGCATATATACTGTCGATACTCTCTTCACTGCATATTGTTGTCGTACCCACACCCGCCGTCCGCATATGAGTGTGTCCATAATCATAAATGTATATACTACACTTTCTTGAAGGGCGCGTTTGTCTTGCAAGTCCACTACCTCGATATGCAACCAACCTTGACCAAGATCTTGCAGACCTGCTGCATTTTTTTTCTCGAAAACCTGCCTCCTTAAGTACGTCGGTCAAGGTATCAGTTAACACTTGGAGGTGTTGTATCCTTTCCATATATTTTTGCGTTGTAGTTCCCCCGTGCGAAAGATCAAACATATGTGCCCTCCATTCTTGAAGATGTACGCGAATAACCACCCAAACTCTATACACGTAACATGGAATAATCAACTGTTTTGTATTACAACAAAAAAAACATTTGTTAAAATTTGCTGGAGTATAGTCATGCCATGTCTACAAGAGAATTCTGTTCATACAGTTGTTGCGGAATATCAGCTGGTTTCCGCTTCACATTCTTCACCACTAACGAAACACCCTAACTGAAGCCCCAATTGCAGCGGGCTTTCTGAAAACCATGGAAATCTCGGACCTGTGAATACTTCAAATGTACTGCATCCGGGGGTGTGTTGATGTTTGAATGATTATGCAACTTGTACAATATTAATGAACATGAAATGAAGTGAAGTCATTAACTTGATGCTTCGTACAGTGTACAAATTCACACATTTGTAATCAATTACATTCATTAAAGAGGAAGTTGGAGCGTCTTACATAGAAAGTCGGGGCGACAATACGTGTCGTAACGAGGTTCATAGTCTTTAGCAAATTGTTGCTCCATGCCCGTAATTTCTACATTAGAGCAATAACAAATTTTTCCACTACTGGCCAGTTTATCAATCCATGCATTGTAAATGTGTCCCGAAAGACATCCTCACCTTCTGGCAGTGAACCCTGCAATGATATTCCACAATTGTTTTGTTCAAATAAGAGAAAAGTGTTATATAGCATGTATACATCTGGTCGTATATTAGTTGGATCCATTTGTACCACTGCCAATCTCTATAACATCACAATGAAATAAAGGAGATTGTTAGATTCATACACGAACAATACTATTTCGATCCATGGTGTTGCAAATAGAGAGTTGACTCACCTCCTTACGAACATTGACTTCCCACACTTGAAGACGTGTAATATGTTCGAGACATGAAATGTGTGCCAGTAAGTTTTTAGGCTTCCTATGTGGTTGCTCTTCTATAGGGTCCAGATTTTGTTCTTCTATTGCTGAAGAAGACACATTCTTCCCGGTATTAGGGTATTCTTCTTGGTTTGTGTTCGAGGGCACAGAGTGCTGCTGATTGTGCTTGATAACAAATACAAAGTATTCGACATGTGAGAACCAATAAACATATTAATACCAACCATTATCGGGCTATAACGTACATGTAAAATAATATGTACATGGGAAAAATAGGGTCCGTTAGTTGCAAAAATATGTATATGGTCACCTGTTTCATCACCCACAAGTTATGTGGAATTTTCAACCCCTGCCATCTCATGACCTGCATCTTGCATGTTTTTTCAGGCATCACGTCCACTGCTGTTATTTTCTCATTTGTTGTTACCAAATAGGTTTGGTATTCATTTGATGTGCGTGGAGACAGGTTCTATGTTTGTGGTGGAGAGCATTGCGTCCATCCACCATCATGTTAGGCTGCGTATACCATTTACCAATTGAGTATTCTTAAGGCACCCAAACATGGACAAATAGAATAAATAAGGTAACAACTCCAACATACTTATCATCCAACAACTTTGGGGTATACAGACATCATCAGGGGTGTTATCTCCCACCACTTCAGTGTGAGTTGATGTTTCCCTGTTAGTGTTCGTAGGTTATGCAATATCGTAGCTCTGTTGTGGTCTTTGGTTTACTATTGGGTGTTGTTGCTGAGTTAAGTTGCATATCGTCGGTTTAGTGGCCGGCGCTCTGTAGCGTGTCTGCAAAATAGGTTGCATCAACGAATCAAATTTTATAAAACATATCCTTGTTCGAATGAAGACATAAGGGGATGTTGCTTACTCCATCATCACTACAATCTTGAACACATTCATCTTTGTATCCAGATTGACGAGCTCTTCCATCATTAAACCCATCCGTCACAACCACATCTTGGTTTATTTCATATATGACGTCTCACAATTGGGGTAGAAAACATTTTGCTGTAAGGTCATTCACACGCTGCCGAAATATTTTGTCCTTCTCTGATCCTCATGACTTGCTTCTCTTTCGGCACCTGGCATCTAAGTCGTCATCCATCGTTGCATGTGGCACACGGTGGAGTGTCCTTTGTGATTCGATTATGTCCCCAATGATTTTTATTGTCGTAAGCACCAAAGACATATATGGATGATATTCACTATGTGGTTGTTTGGGGCCCATCCGAAATAGCATTGACATCGTCTAATTCCAGCGGGCACGGTTTGTTGTCTGCTTTGAAGTAGTTGAGCCCTTGTGGATTGTCACACTACGTGCTTATCTAGTATGTTTCATGCAATTCGACATTCGTAGGTGTTAATTGCACTATGCACACCAGCTGCAGTTTCATCTCAATGCATCTTTTTTTTTTAAAAAAAAAAGGATGGTTTACTATACATACATGCGTGTGTGCAATATTTAAAGTATGAAAATGTTCTTGCTCTGCAAAGAATTTTCGTCATTTATCTTTTTAGCATAATTGAACCTCCATTGCAACATGCGCGGATATGTTGTCGGGTCCACTTTTTCGGCACAAGCTTCACTCAATTTCGATATAGCTTCGAATGCCCAAATATGGGGAATGTAGTGTTAGTGTTTTATGAATGATATAATAAAGCATTTCTTATATGTCAAAGCATAAAAGATGGTTACCCTTAATACTCATATTGACTCGCCGATATTGATGTAGGTTATAAGTTGGTCGTTAGTCCTAGGTACATAACTAACATAGTGCGTAATGCAGCGTACGAATATGTACCCCATGGAAAATCATTCCATGCTCGCATATCATCCACTAATGCAAAAATCCATTCCTCTATGTGTCTGGTCCTTGAGTATCCCAATACAAAACACCACAAAAATAGTATGTTTGCTACCTTTAAGTAATCGATGATGTACTTCCGACCTAATTCATTCTTTCCAAATTTAATGAACAATTCCTTAGCAATGATGTGCCTATTTTGACAAATCCTATTGTATAACTCACAGTTTGTTAGGTCGGGGTCCTCCTTATGATTGAACGTGGAAGATCAAAATCGAAAACCCAGCACCAGTGCATGTTCCGCAGCGGAGAAACGAAGGTTCGTCCCACCAATTCTAAAACAAAGCTCGTTGTTCGATTGGCTGGTAATCTGGTAAGTTAGCAATTCAAATAGCACAGAGTTAGGAGCACTGCCATTCCTCGTCCATTCCAACAAATGACCGAAATAACCAGTCCTGAATTTGTTCACCAAAGATTTGCCTCCGATCATCCTTAGAGCGTTGTTAACTCTTTCAACTATGGTTAGCTTGTTGAAGGCATTAATTTTAGGGACAAAAGATTGAGAGCAGATATCCAAACGAATCCACTCACCCTATATTTTCCACGACACCACAATCACAGGAAATTGGAATGTTTTATCCTGTATTAGACCACTTATTCCAACTATCTTATGATAAGAAACATGTATAGTTAATTATAAGAACATCTCGAGGGGGAATATCCTCTTTTAGAAAATAATGAAATTCTTGTGACTAAGTGTTTAGGGATAACAAATTTAACAGTTTTTAGTGACTTACAGCCGGACGGTCGTTGTTGTGGGTCCCCATAGAGGGAGTTCAAAAATTTATGTAGTTCACCGATGAAGAACAAAGTCTACACTACTAATTGTAAACCAAATTAATGTAACATTGTTAATGCAATTGGATAAGTGGTGCAAGTCACGAATTCCTGCAGAAAGAAGCCATCAATGCTATATAACATTGATGGACACACGATTGTTGAGAAAAAATTAGAACATTTGAAACCACCGTCATTGGAGACATAGTACATCAGAAAACCTATTTACATGAAATTGAGGTACTAAGTTAACGTCATTGAATAAAATAAACGAAACAGCCAAATTATGCTTGTCCGTATCGACCTTGATACTCATGAAATATTCGACATTGTACAACTCTAAATTACATTTACGTGCAATGTTAGATCTCATTTGACCGAAGCTCAACGACCACAAATCCCGTCTCAATAACCAATGATCAGCTACGACTGATTGCTTCTCTGCAATTGCACCCAAACTTCATAATTCAATACATGGCAATGTTTACCATCCAACTAATGGCCGGAGGGTTTTCCTTCACCTGTTGCTGAAGACTCGGCCTCGGGGGGACGGGGTGGCGGGATTACCAAATGGTAGTTAGGGTTTCTACAAATCCTACTTCCTCCGATTTTATTATTTATTTTTTCAAGGAAAATTCTTGGACTAATTATTACAATTACCATCCTTAATTTCATCTTGGGTGGTTGCAGTCCCGCGGAGAGTATGGAAGATTGGCAATGAGGATTAAGTTGTCGTGTTGAATCTAGGCAGCCTGCATTGGATGGATATATGGGTCGACGATAGCTGGCTTCATGAAGCTCCATGTTGAACACAAATGATGACCCAATTTTGAGCCCTAGCTGGAGTGGATTAAAATTTTAACTGCAAGTAGAAAAAGAATTTTAGCAATAATGCATTTAGAGTGCTGAAAGTTTAGTCGATGGACGAAATGGCAGAATTTCTTTAAGAAAGGTAAGAGTAATATATCAATTTTTTTGTTTAATAATATAGTAATGTACCAATAAAATATATATCTATTAAGTTTTGTCATATAAAGAAATAAATTTAAATCAATACATACTCATACAACTATTGATCTTAACATTAATTTATGTCATAAAGTTAATTTTTCATTAAGCAAGGAGGAACTAGAGGAGCATACAACGGAGGATAACATACACATAAAACATCATAATATAGTCACCGTGTATCTAGTAAGTTGCTCCTAGATCCTCCAATATTCAGACTACGCACTTGATTACAAAAATACACATTGTTTGGAAGCATACGAAGCATAGTGCAGTCTGAGGATGTTCCAACTACATAATCACATCAGCATCCATCTACTAATATTGTTATAAATCCTTGAAGCCTATGTAGGAGACGACAAAAACAGGAAAAAAACACATTGTTTGATACCATCAAAAGCATAAAGATGTCGGTCCACGATCAAAACCATCAGGGCATCAACAGTATTAAAGTAATGTTATCTGGATCTTGGTGGTTTAAGATCTGAAACCTTATCTTCTTCCCTACCTTGAACTGCCTCCCATATACGAATTCACCCCACTCGCTGTTGTAGAAATATCTACTCACCTTCTACCCCTTGTATGTCGCCCAGTAACGACGCCTATAAAAAATAATCAAAATCTCGACGTCGCGGCAAGGAAACAGGCTTTCTAGCCTCGACGGTACAGTTTGGTGTAAAACATACAATGATGACAACTATTATACTATGTATCAATGTCTACAGATAGGCATCCTTATCCAACTAGAGGCATTATTTTATGCATTGAATATTGATCCGTTTCACATTGCATTTTTCTAGCTGAAATTTTGGCACAAGGTGGGACTTGGCCAGTGTGAGAGTTCACTAGGGTGGTGGCAGCAGAAGCTTGAGATTGTCTTCTCTGTCGTCAACTCCGGTTGTTGTGTAACTAGCTTTCGTATTGGATATGAGACATGGAGTAACTTCGAGCTGGTCATCGTTATCCTGTCGGACACGCAATAGCAGTGTCTTCCTAATTATGTTAGGATATAAGTAGGTCCGCAATTGCATCACTAATATAAGTTTGTGCAGACCAATACTAGTATTTTACAGGTTAATGAAATGCTTTACGTTATATATTTCTTTATCCATGAATTTCACTCAATCTGATCACATGTTTTCAATATTAAAGAATGTATACAACCATTAGAATCATATTTAGTTAAAACTGATTAACAAATAATTTATACGCAACACTTGATGCGGAAGCAAACCTTTCGAAGAAACTTGAAGCAAACGACAAATATGGAGGTGAATTAGAATATCAAATGTGTGACTGATATGAACACCACAGTGAAGGGTCGAGGATAGCAACATAAGAAACAAGCATATTGGAGGATTCACGACTTCCATCTCGGGATAAAGGTTGGGGAAGAGATCCTTTACAGTGGGGAATTAACACAGAACCAGTTACATTTTCCATGTTTTAATTCTATATTTTGTGTTAATGAACTAATTATTTCTCTCACATTTAATATACATTTCATTTACAATTAATAAGTATGGGTCAAGAAACAAATTTGCAAGAGCTTCGCTATGTTTTTGGTGGGTGAGGAATGAAGATGGGTGCTCCTTTATTTATAAGAGGGGAGTGGAGGATCGGGACAAAATTGATGACACGAGCGAGTTGTTTTACCATCTTTGACCCAAATACGCAACGTTTCGATTATCCGATTTTAACACCGACCAAACTATCATAACAAAATAAATTATAGATAGATAAATTACTATCTTTCGACCTCTTGGGTCATACTCGACTACTTAGGTTTATCACATCATCAATACCGGCAAATTTCCCGATAAAACATATAACTACAACATCTTTTGCTACAGATGTCCGATTGAAATTCCGGAACCACTTCTGAAATCATCTCATCATAATCCATCATTTTAAGTCATAATATCTGCAATAAGGGCTTGTTAATCTCAGACTAGTTAATCGCTCGTTATGCACCAGTTATTATTATAACAATTATAATTAGTGGAAATAAAATACGGGGTGTTACATCCTTTGATTTTCCTTTACCTATTGACTTGGTACCTTACTCAATGCACAAAGGAAAAATAATATTAGCAGATAGCAAGTAGTCAGTGGTACCCTCAATCATCATTTCCTACAAGAGTCAACACAATTATCTGGTGCTGCTTTCAACAATTTGTGATAACGCCAAAGACAAATCGCATACTCCGACATTAAGATTTATGTATAAGAATGCCCCATTCGCCAAGATTATTAAAAGAATCCCCATTACATTATCAATTGTTTCATCTTTCATTAAGCTTCTTAAAATAGATTAGGTTGGATCTACACTTTGATACATGTACAGAAGATGTGGACTCAATTCTAAAGTACTGATTGATAAATGCAACCCCAGTAACTCATAATGAAAACAAATTCGAAGATTATTCTGAGTGTTCAAATCGGCAAACCTGAATCGGTAGAACGACGATGATTTCGCATCGAAGCCTGGGTGGGGTGCCGGTAATATGACTGCCCGAGCTTTGGTCGTCAAAGGCGGAGAGATGGGCAGCTTCAAGTGTAGTAGTGGGTGTTCTGATTCCAGGGATTTATTGTTCCAACCTTTACCAAAAGATGAGTTTTATGTGGAGGGATGAGGGTTTCGAATTATTATAATATATTTAAGTAGTTGAATTATGTTACACAATCTAATAATATAATTACATTTATCTAACTCAAGCACTGTATATTTCGATATCTTGCTCAATATGTGGAATAAAAATGCGCAAATGAGTAAGACTTGTTAGCGGCTGATTATATTCTTCTAATCGTTAATTGAGGTTTCTTATTACTTATGTCCTTTCTATTATTCAAATTTCTCCTGTAGGAACCATTAATTAATTTACAGTAAAGGAATTTATCTATATGTTATAGGAGTACCCTCCGGGATTTCTCAAATTTAATGCCTAAAAAAACTTCCAAAAATAAAAAATTTTTAGATTATGGCGAAAACGAAATTTTGGGAAGTAATTAAGTATCATATGAATACACATTAATTCATGATAGAAATAAGAGTAAATTTAACAATTCAATTTGGCACAAAATTAGAATAATGGAATTATGGATTTAAATTACAAAAAGACAGAAAATTGGATCGTAAATTATCCAACGTGGGCTGAGTAGTTTCAATTTAATAAACGACATCAACGCAAACGTTTAATGCTTGACTTCAATTTGGCTAACTTATGATATTAAACTACAATATCTTAGAAGACATATAAAATATTCTGTTTTTCTTTTTGTATACAACAATGTTACTTGTACGTTATTATCTTTATTGAGTATTTTTTGTTAGGAAGGCAATACCTATATAGTATCCAAGTATTTTTATAGGAAGCCAATTTTCAAATATTTGATGTTTAATTTCAACTTGGTGAGTTAAAATTTGTGCAATAACTTGTGAATATAATTACTAAATTATACCTAATAATATATCCCGTCACGCATCGCCTAGGTGACATACTAGTATGCATTTGAGAATAAAACCCTTCATATTAATTCGGTTTGAGTGACTCTTAAATATTTGGGGATTTTCCCAACATCACCGAAGAAACACACATTTTCGATATTATTATATTGTAACGCCCCACTGAATCGGGTCTAGCGGGATGCTACTTATGTGGGGAGGGAAAATAATAATACAACGATTTCTCATTCAACAAGGCAAGGAAAGAAAGAGAGAACATCCATCAATTTCAAAGTAGGGGTTAAGTAAGTATTACAAAACCAACATGTTATAAGTTTTAATACATGATAAAAGAATTCTAGCGTTTTATACAACAGAAACATAGTTGGGATGTACATATGATGATGTACACCCTCGGCCAAATAAATATCTCAAAAGATTTCTCACTCCTTGACGCTCACCAACTCTTGGCTGCTCAACTTGCACATTTAGAAAGATATGCAGGGCGTGAGTACAAAAGTCCTCAGTGGATACATCGCCAAAAAGTTACATACATAAAAATAGTTTATGTTGCCTACATGTGAAGCAAAATGTGGGGGTTTTAGTTGAAAAGGAACCCATGAACGCGAAAACAATTTTAAGTGTGCATGTGATTCGTTACCATGCTATTTATTTTCTAATTAATTAGATTGTCACTCACGCGATGCGTGGCGAATCGATGTAATTAATAATTTATTATTTAAAATGTTATTTTAATAATAACTTATATATATTTTATATTAATTAATTTTTCTGATCACGTAAGCTAAATTTGATTTATATGATTCTATAAACATAACAATAAAAGTAAATAATATGATTATAACATCAAATTGTTAAAAAGGTGACATATACAGCTAAGATTAGCACTATTTGAAATATATTAGTCTATGTTTGCTTTGTCTATCTTTATCTTCACAAATTACTCAATTGTTTAAGATTAAAACCAAAGCTTAGTTTACAATGTAAAATAATTTGACATATATTTCACAAATATATTGGATGACACTGTAAAATAATTGACTTATTTTACACAAAATTGCAAACATATAGAAATATTATTGCAAATAATCTCTCACAATTTAATTGTAGTATGATCAAAATTAGCTATCACCAACCAAACTAAGTTTAGATGCAAATCTGAATGTGGAAGAAATTAAGAGAAGCTCTCATCTGAGAAGTGTTAGAATTTTGAAAATTTATATTAGTTTAGGTAAACAAAATTTTTGATTAGCTGAATGAGAAAATCAATAAATAAAAAACATCATAAGAAAAACCGACTGAGATTGAGAAACAAAACAACCATATATTTAAATGAAGGAAGATCACAATAGAGAAAACCTAATGAACATTTGAAATTATATTACTAGATAGAAGTTTATAATTTTAAAATGAAAAAACTTGTAACGCCCCGCATTTTTTCAGTCTAAATCCCAATAGTGTAACACATCGAAAAGACCGAATTTATAAATAATTCCATTTTACC
>AYJT01108676.1:0-12114 GCA_001278415.1 Ocimum tenuiflorum
TAATTAATGACAGAAAATCATCAATTATTAATTTCATCGCAGAAAATGACAAACAATCAAGATTATCAACTGAAGTAACAGAAGCCACTCAATCCCTACAAAAATGCTTCACAAGAGCTAAACAATATATACAGATTACTCTACACTCTACACATTAATCCAATCATTAAAACAAAAATAAAATAAAATCGAAAACTCAAATCAAGAAATCAGAAGAAAAATATGTATTTCACCACAATCATGTGAAAAATCTATATGCCTAAAGAAATATACCTACAACAGCAAGCTCCAGAGCTCGAAGCGAACGACATGCACGAGTAGCTCGTCGTTTTCATGATCTTGCCCTCGCTGCAGAGTTCTCCCGCTGATTACGAAAGTGACTCAGAAGCTGTTGAGCCTAGTCCAGACAAGAAAAAAATAATAATACCATCATTTCATCGATAAACAGTTGATATATCGTCGAAACAACAGCGAGCAGTGGTTGAAAATCGACCAAAATACCTTTTCCTTAGCTCTGGGAGTGCCGGACTGAGACAGAGCAACGAGAGGCGGAACAACCCCTTCTTGCAGAATGCTTTTACAATATTTGGGATTGTTGATGCAGAGCTGCAACAGTATAGAAGCTGCGTTTTCCTTCCCTCGTTGGGACCCTGTATCGACTATCTCAACGAGCAATGGAATGCCCCCTTCTCGAGCGATTGCTGAGCATCCTTCTGCAATGGTGGACAAATTTGCAAGAAGGGCGACAGATTTATCGACCATCTCCGATTCAGGATCCAGCAACCTCACCAAATACTTCACCGCTCCAGCTTGAACTATACGAGCCTTATTCTCGTGGAAGATGGATAGGTTGAATAACGCGGTTGCAGCATCTTTCTTTCCTCTGATGGTACCTGCTGCTAAGAGATCAACTAAAGGTTTGATCGCCCCAGATCGACCGATTTTTGTCCTGTAATCGTCTAAAAGCGAGATGCTGAAAAGAGTGGCTGCAGCGTTTTCTTTGGCTCCTGAGTTTCCAGTTCTCAGAGCATGGATTAATGGCTCTAGAGCGCCTTCTTCGGCAATCCTGGCCTTGATTCTGTTGTTTATGGATAAGTTGAGAAGAGCAGTGACGGCATGTTCCCGTATCGCCTCCTCTTCTGATCGTAAAAGCGTGATTAACGGGGCGATAGCTCCACATTCACCGATGATAATGCGGTTTTCCATGTTGAACTTTGCAAGAAACCGTAGTTCTCTTGCAGCTGCAGTTTGTAGTTCGTTCGAACCACTCTTTAAGCTGTCAACGAGCTTTTCCACGTGGGAAGTAGTGGTCAATACGTTATACCCGGATTCAGATGGAAGCGACAGAGCTCTCGATGGATTACGATCTCCATTAACAGCCATTTCACCCATTGTTTTGGAGCTGACACACTCTCTTCCATTTAAGGAATGAGAAATGGCTGCAGTTTTTCTAGTTTCACCTGACATTCTTGAAATTTCAGTTTCTGGCGTTGGGACATAATCGATGCTCGATACGGCACTCGACTCTGACTCACTCCGGCTATGTACATACGAATTACTGCTTCGTGGATGACATTGACGATCATCTTCGTGGCTGATAGGCTCAGAATGGGAGTGAACTCTTTCTACATTCGATCTTTCAGGGTTACAAAACAGGTCTAGTTTGTTTTCACTGCACCAATTTGTTATGAGAGCCTTGACAGTAGAATTGGGGATAAGATTCTTATGGGAAAGCTCGTTACCAGTTAAGGGACACCTCACTAGTCCATGATCCAACCATTTCTGAATAGCAGCACGCTCGTATGTTTGGCCGGAAGCAACAATTACGGGATCCAACATCAGTTCCAAAGATAATGGGCATCGGAAATATGAGGGAATCTGGACACCGTCGACAGCTTTAAATCTCTCAAGAGTAACAACATAATCACGAATAAGAGACAAAAGATCAACAGTTTGGGAAATTTGATCTGAATCCCTGTTTACGTCGCTGTCTTCAGCTTTTTGTTTCTCCTTCTCGAGTGCAATATACTCATTCAAGATTTCTTCACTTGAACTCAAATTGAAGGACTCAATTATGTGTAGAAGATGTTGAGCACTAGGAACTATCCCATCTTTTTGACATTTAAGAATCTCTTCCGTATTTTCTGCTAGTTGCCCAAGCTTCAGATTCTGATACTCTTGCAGAGAAAACTGTACATAATATTTATTTTAATAATTTCATCATTTATTAGATGTGTAGCATCATATAGGTTAAGATACACTTTCTCCACATACAAAGAAGCAAGAGTAATAAACAGAAAAGGCCAGTAAAGAGCACGGTTCTGGAAAACTATATCATTACCTGAGAATTAGTTAGGCCCGAAGAAGTTGGCGACGACTGAAATGTTTCACAGAGAATGTGAGACAACTTGACTGAGGAAATCTGGATTTTCAGGAGCAATGGCTTGCTTTGCATTACCTGAGATGGAATCCCAACAAATCAAAAGATTGAAACGCCCCCTGATGCATGTAATTGTACAAAAGTGCAATGCAGATTTATGGCAATTCTGGGTGAAAACGGACTTCTATTATTGAAATTATGTGTTCCGATTTTCAATAAAAACGAGAAGGAGATCGCGTGCAATCAGAAGTTACTCACACAAAGTATCTTGCTCATTCTTGGGGACCATTTCTCAAGGAATTCTCTGGCCTCATTCACAGCTATATCCAACTCTTCACATTCTTTAAACAGAGCTTCATCGAGGGCCGTTTTCCGATCAGAAACATCAGCAAGTAATGGTTTCAAATGCTTCAACATGGAAACCATGTTTTGGTAATCCTCCTTAGCTGGCATCGTACTTGATACGCGACATGTTACCAGATGAATGAACCGAGAAATGCTGTTAACAAGGCAACTTAACGGTGCTAAGTCCATCCTGTTCGAACGAGGGCAGATAATCAGAACAAGAAACGTACCAAATACAACATACATAATGTTAAAATGCAATGACCTTGGGCGATTAGAGTCCAACTGAGTCAAAAGAGTGAATTGTATTTTCGGTCCCATGGGACATAGTCCCATTTCATTTTTGGTCCAATTAATAATGATTTTTAACACATTCAGTCCCAAAAAATTGGATACACATCAACATAAGTTCACTCTTATTGTGGCATAATTTTTTACGGATGAATTACATAATTGAGACCACAAATACAAGTTCTTTAAAACAAAACATGCGAAAATTCATTAACAATGGGACTACAAATGCAAGTATGAAACTAAAAGTGCAACTATATGGACCAAAATGAAACGGGACTATTTCCTATGGAAGCAAAAGTGCAATTTACTCGAGTCCCAACATGATTCAAGACATTCATCTGGTTTCTCAAGCTGAAACACACATAATAAGAAGCCAATTACCAAAGACTTATAATATGATATAGAAATGGCAACAACAGAAACTAGAATTCCATAAAGGATAAGAGCAAGCTAGCATTTTAGTTTTAGCCATCATAACTGCAAAAAATGTACAAAGGGAAGAAATAAACATGTAGCATAAGAGCCTACCAATCAACTTTCACCAACAAAACTCAAAATTTGATGAGTTCAGTTTCTCCCAACAAGGCACAACACAATCTGAATCATACCAAGACTAAGACACATGTCATATGGCAAATCCTCAGCTGCAAGAAATAACTAAAAAGGCAAAATCGACAATAAACGAAAGCATATTGAATAATCTCAGAAAGCAACATTAAACTTTGTTATTGTCTCCATTCACCCCCACAAAATGGGCCTGTAACACAGGCCTCGATCTCCGGTAGAACATTTAACAAGCAAGATGATAAGACTAGACCAAGAACAGAGATTGAATTCTCCATAATTTCACTGATACCAATGTGGCTAAACACACTCCATTATGTGATGAAAAATCGGAATATGTTCGAGAAAAAGCTCAAGAGAACAGGTGAAAGTTCAGTAGAAAAAAAATGCAATATTGCAGAATCCAAGATAGCTCGAGCAAAGCACTTGAAATTTGGGGAACTCCACCTTCGTAACAAGGCTGCAGAAATGGTGCTAAAAATCAGATCTTGATGGCGGCCCAGAAGGAAATTCCGGCTTCAAAATGGAACTCCCATAATTCTCAAGAATCAGCCGCATAATCCCAAGAAAAAAATGAATTCTTTCTGTTGCTCGTTTCACAAGAAATCTTGCCACCCCTCTTCACTCTGCTTCATTTTTTCCTGGGAGCTGGAAAATTCAAGAAAAAAAAAATATTATAAGGAGCTGGAAGGGAGAGGAATATGTGGGCCCAATTTATAGCTGCAAATTTGTTGGTGGTGGGGAGAATAAATTAATGAGATAATTATGAATTGGTTGTCATTATTAAATAATTAGGAAGATGGATTAAGAAAATGAGAGGAATCTGTAATCATGATTAGATGGAAACAAAAAAGTTTCTACCTTTTCTGAATGAACTGTCAAAGAGGAGGAATGATATCCAACAAGATCTTTTTTGCAGGCGAAATACCATCATTGTGTGTTAAAATGACTATTTGGCCCTCGCCTCCACATGTGATTTTAATCTTTATCCAAGAGTTTCCATGGTAGTCTGGTATTAGTCGATCTAACCATGATATGAGCACCAAGACCATTCAAGCAATCAGCGACAGAATTCGTCTTCCTATAAACGTGTTGAACATCTATCTGTCATTCCCGAGCCAAGAGCTCTTTAATACCACCGAGAAGATCACCATGCAGACGCCCATCTCTACTAAAGCTATGGAGCATCTGTATCACACTTTTATTGCCAACTTCTACCATAATATTGCGGAATTCTCAGTTCCACGCGAGTTTCAGTCCATTAAAGAGCCCCCATAGTTCCGCACATGTGATAGAGCAAAAACCAAGAGTTGACTTTTCCTATAAAGTAGCAGTAGAACTGGTAATAATAAAAAAAATATTGTCATTATTATTAAGGATCTGTCAAATTATTTATCAGAATAGGACGTGGGTTTTTGGTGATTTGGTCTTTCCAAAATCTAACTGCATCTGTATAACAAGTCAGTTAAATATTTAATATTGGACTATATAAAATGTCAACATCAGTACTTAATCGGATTTGAAATTGAAAATAAAAGTTGTATTATTTGCACTTGAAATAATTTATTCGAGAATAATATGAATAGAAAAGAAACAGAAACCCCAGCGTCGAGTTAAAATTTATTGAATTTCGTTTTTCAAACAAACGAATATTCGGATTATGGTCAACTATTCAGGATTGGAATGATTATCCCAGAATATTTGGGGATAAATCAGTGTTAAATTTTAATGTCTCGTGATTATTGAGTAATATAGTATTTCTTTTCGAAGAAAAAAGAATACAACAAATCAGAATGATTTTTTATAATTATAATAGGAAAACTTACAACTACTATTACGAAGGAAGATCATCATTTCTTCTAAAATAATAAGAAAAAGCTTTTTTTTTTTTTGTTTGCTTAAAAAATGTGATGTGATTATGTCAACATATAAATTAATTAGGCATGAAGCACTATTCCGAACAGTATGTATATATTTATGCAGATCGTACAAACAGTATGTCTCCAGTTTCTTTTACATAAATAATAATGCTAGGATATGCACTTTTTTCACTATTTATTTAGCACATCTTGATAATGTACGATATATTTTTGGCTAAAATTTTTATTGGATCGTCTATTGAGTTACATGAATCCTAGTACGATTTACTAAGCACAATTAGAAGGGCTATTGAGTTTAATTCGAATGATTCATCTAACTCGTTAGACGATTAATTTAATACATGACCTCCTATTTTATGTTGTTTACGAATAATACTTTGTCGTATTTTCCAATCAGCGCATCTTCGTTATGATATTTATTGGGTGGGTTGGATTAAGGTTTACGCACTACACTCAGCTTTATAAACTCGTGTACATAAAATTAAATTACCAATTATTGAATCAATCATAAATCATAATATAGTTATACTTTTAGTCATAACACATAAAAGGGGTTGATCATATATATAGAAAAAAAAATATTAGATAATAGGAAATATGAATTCTAAACCACAAGATTATATAATTAAGATATACGATTGAGATTGAACACATCGTTGAGAAAGCTCAAACTTTAGATATATATGCTCAAGCTGTGGTCTTGTTTGATTAATCGATTTTTCTCTCGATTTCTTTCGGTCTTCCATTACATACATGAGATCTTCTATTGAGCTGAGTGAATGTTGATATATTCACAGAGAAATTAATCAATAATGATGGTTTTTTTTTTCTTTTATATGTATTTCCAAATCGTGTGTAGAATGAACATCATCTTTCATTTATTTACGTTCATGAAATATATTGACAAATCCCAACTTCCCTTTTGATAAGGACAAAATTTCAGCTCTAACCACGTCGAAAATCTTGTAGATATGTATCTAAATGTATCGATTCTTGAATTGATTTGACATCGAATAATAAAATTGAAGGATATGTGTTCTTGAAATGATTTTTTTTTAAACGGTTCTTGAGATAATTTTTAAATGTATTCTTGAAATGATTTGACGTCCCAGTTGATGAATCGAATATGAAAGACAACAACACAAATCCCTTCAACCTACTTATGAACACTAACATAATACGACGATAATAACACAAATTCGATCTTAAATCCACGTATAACAGATATTCAATTTTAAATCCTCATATGTTTAAGATGAGAATATAAAAATCATACCGATTTTTATGTCCTTAATGATCAACTAGTAATAAATAATTAAAATCTGAATTTAAATTTTGCTAAAAAAATATTTGTGCAATATAGAACAAAGATCCAAATATATCCAAATTTGAATTGGACGCAAACTTTGTATCCCGTATAGAAGAGAAGTTCAAAATTAACATATTATTATAGACTTATGGTACAGAATTGTTTAGAAAATTGTAATCTCTATTGCTAGTAGTCAAAATCCAATTAAACAAATATATGGTACTCTTGTAGGACCGTATTCTATAAGACCAAAAGTGCAATATATTCTACTAATTAGGGCATGAACATTTCATAGTTATTTTTAAGGGTGTAAATGAGATGAGCTACTCGGATCCCGACTCGATAAAAATTCGTTCGAGTTCGTTTAGTAAAGCTCATTAACTAAACAAGTCAAACTTGAGCTTTATAATACTCGACTCGTAAGCTCATGAATAAGCTCGTTAGACAAAAAATAGTAAGAAATATAAGATTATTACTTTTTTAAAATTTATATTTTTATTCTTTAGATAGTTATGAGTATAAATAAGCCTTTTAATTAACTTTGATATTTGCAAGAAAATAATAAATTTGAGTAAATCTAATATTTTTATATTTCAATTAATTTATTTTTAAAAAATTATTATTATTATTTAAATTTAAATCTATATTTAGAAAGTTCGTTAAGACTCGATTAAGGATCGATAAGTTCGTGAACATCTAATTACTCGATAATAAAGTTTGAAACTCGACTCAACACTAAATGAGTCAAACTTGAGCACACCAATACTCAACTTGACTCAGCTCGATTATACTCCTAGAATATGTACTACAACTGGCGTTTGATCCTACTAGATTAGACGAGAAGTCAATGATTTGGACTTACCAAAATCATATCATATCTTCCTTAATAAAATATTCCTTCTATTTACCCTATTTAGGATTTACTTTTCCAACCCTAGATAGGACTTCATTCTTGTTTAGTACTAGGATTCCAAATTCCAAAATAGATTTCCCCCCAAAAAGATCAAATCCTAATCTTTTGTTCAGTCCTAGAATTTGAATATAGATTTTCCTAAAAATACATCACATTAACTGCCTTCCTCATTCATCTTTTCAAATTCCCCTTTTCTTCATCGAAACCTAATTGCAGCTAAAAAGTCTTCTACACGATGGATTCTGGTCAAGATCCAAGCCCAATTCTTGATATGATGAAAGAGTGGAAGAACATGGGCGATCATGTGGTCAAGTCATTAATGGATGCCTTTTCCGGCATTGATTCGAGGGAGAAGAATCTGAGTTTGAGGGAGGAGAAGTTGGAGGGGCAGTTGAGGGAGGTCGAGTTTCTACGTCGACAAGAGTTGGAAAAATCGCTGGCGATCGAGAAGAGGGAGAGGGAATCTATCGTTGTTAAGGGTCTGTTGGAGCGACGATTGGATGAAGTCCGCCAGAGGTTGACGGAATTCGAAGCTTTGCGCAGCGGCAAACTCGAAGAAGTAGGTTTGAGGGAGGAGAGTTTGTGTAGGATGGAGAAGGAGTTTGAGCTGAAAAACCAGAAACTTCTAGAAGAAGTTGCTGCGAGAGAGGAGAGCTTGTCTAAGAAGGAGAGACAATTTGTGAAGAAACTGGCTCTGAAAGAGGAGGGTTTGTGTAAGCTTAAACTGTCAAACGAGAAACTTCTAGAAGAACTCGCTTCGAGGGAGGAAAGATTGTGTAAGAAGGAGATGGAGTTCGAGGAGAATCTGCAACAACTTTCTTTGAAGGAGGAGGGTTTGTGCAAGTTTAAACTGGCAAGCGAGAAACTTCTAGAACAAGTTTGTTCGAGGGAGGATAGCTTGTGTAAGATTAAACGGGCGAACGAGAAACTCCTTCTAGAAGTTTCTTCGAAAGAGGAGGGTTTGCGGAAGAAGGAGAGGGAGCTTCAACAGACAAAAGAGAAACTTCTAGAAGAAGTTTCTTGGAGAGAGGATAGTTTGTGTAAGCTTAAACTGGCGAACGAGAAACTTCTTCTAGAAGTTTCTTTGAAAGAGGAGGGTTTGCGGAAGAAGGAGAGAGAGCTTGAACAGACAAGAGAGATACTTGTAATGGAAGTTTCTACGAGGGAGGAGGGTTTGCGAAAGAAGGAGAAAGAGTTCGAACTGGCAAACGAGAAACTTCTAGAAGAAGTTGCTGCAAGAGAGGAGAGTTTGTGTAAGGATAAGTTTGATTTTCTCAACCAGTTCAAACTGGCGAATGAGAAGCTTCAAGAGAAGCAGAAGATGGGGATTACCCTACTCGAGAGATTGGATTCTGGGATAGATATGATTCGAGGAATGAAGACGATACTGGACAACAGGATGAAGGAGATCGAATCGAGAGAGAAGATGGCTCATGAGCTCATAACTTCAAAGCTCAATGAAGCTAATGCAATTCAAGAATCGCTCGAGAAAAGATTCAAGGAGCTCGAGGATCTCGAAAATCAAAACCACCCACAACAGATAGTTGCAGATGAAGGCCAAAAGACACTTCATCAGGATCTAGAAGCTCTCGCAATGACGTTCGTTCATTCCAAGAAAGACTTGGAATTGATGCAGACAGAGATGCGTAAGATTCTTACACCGTCTCCAGAGCCAGCGAAGCTGGTCCTAGAGACGGTGAAAGAGTGTTGCGGGCTTCTGTCGGGGAAGAAACCGAGAGGCATTGTTATCATGTTGGATACTTTAACCAAAATGTGTCCAAAGATTGAGAATAGTGTGAGAAGAGAAGCTGGTGAAGTTGCTTCTAAATTGTTTTCGAAATTGAGAGTTGGTGAGGGAGATGAAATGGAGTTGCTGGGATTCTTGCATCTCGTGGCTGCGTTCGATCTGTCGGGTCGTTTCGCGAAGAAGGAGATGTTGAGGTTATTGCAGATGGTTGGAGGACATGAATACAAGGCAGAATTGTGTCAAAGCCTTGGGCTCACGAAGATGATTACTGGTATTTTCTTGCCTCTTTGGTTTTATTTCATGAATATGGCTTTGAATGTTTTGCTTTTCTGCTGTTTGTTTCAAGTTATTGGAACGGTGAGTGTGTTGGTTTGTGAATATTGTGTGAATTCTTTGTTTGTTTTGGTCTATAGGGATTAGTTTAGGTTTTGTATGTAGGTATTTTAGATCTAGATGGTTTTTGTTTCAAGTCTTGAAAATATTTCAGGCTAATCCACCAGAATCGAGCAATTTGGAATCGGTTCGAAAAAATCAAAAAATATATATTGAATTCAAATAGATCTTGAGCTTGAAGCGTTCTTGACTTGCGAGTTTTATTGAGCTTGAGTTCGATCTAGCTCCTTATCAAACTTAACAGAATTAAGATTTACCCCCTTTTAACTTAATATATTAATAATTTAAGCCTTTTCGTTTAAATTAAAATAATACTAAAAACCCGAGCTCGATGAGCTGACTTGGATTCTGATACCAGTCAAGTTCGAACTTTAGGCTCATGGGAGAATTTAAAAATCCTAAGTGAAGAGAGATCATTCTCAACGTGACTCATAGAAATGATTATAAACCTCTCTTGTTTGTTTTCGTCGTTGCATTATATCTTAGCCTCGACTATCTTTATTTTTGTGAATCATATGTAGGTCAAATCCACAATCTAATGAGCCAAAAAGAGTATCTTCTTGCAAGCATCTACACCCATGAATATCAACTCCAACACAAGCTTAGACAGAAAACAATAATCAACAAATACATAGCCCATTCACAGAAGTCTGCGAAGGCACAAGCAACAAACCAAAGCAACACTTGGGAAGCAAAGGTATGCAATCTTCCCACATAAAATGCTTTCATGTAATAACAAATGAAGGCTTGCTTTTCACTCATATATTGCTGCATTTAATGACAACAGAATAAGGCCATTGCTGGTCAGATTGCTGATCTTCAAGCTGCACTTGCGCACGTTACGAAGTATGGCCTCGAATACCCCATTAAGTTCCTCTCGACAAAGATACAACGATTGAAAGCGGATCAAGAAAGATTGAAACACGAAAACCCACTGCCGCCACCACCAAATAGCAGGTATGATTCCCCAGGTTGGAGAGCTGAACATCAGCCAGTAAGCTCTCCAATTGGAGATTCATATGTCCAAATGCCTTATTGGTCTGCTGACCAACAGGCACATGGCATGGGAATGCCCCCTGTTGTCTGTCTGGCCGGTTCTTCATATCCATTGGCACATGAAGCTTCGATACCCCACCCGGGCCCCAACGGTCCTTATAAAAGACGTAGGTCAAATGACTGGTTGAATGGATATTATCCATGGCAGTAATGCTTGTAGTGTTTTTTTTTTTCTTTTTCTTTTTGTGTTGATTTTTGAGCTAGTAGGAATGTAAATGAGTTGGTTAGAAAATTTGCTAGCAAGCTTTGACTTGAGTTCTGTGGGAAACTTGATGAGCTCGACCGAGTTCTACTTAATTATTACCTTTAATTTTTACCTATGTTGACTCAATTAATGAATGTTATGTGTATTCACACGCATAAAGTGATTTTGTATATTTTAAATTAATTATTTTTATATAGTAGATATAATGTTATTTTTTATGCACAAATATCTCTAAATTGATAACATTAAGCATATGTGTGATTTTATTAATAGTTCCATTTTATCTATTATTAAAATAAATAAATTATAAGTTTTTTCCGGCTATAATCTTATTGCTTAGAATCATAATTCAATAAGGCAAAAACTTTCGTTAGACTGTCTAAATGATTTAAGTGTATTTAAATAGTTAATTTTTATCAATCCAGACTCATACCTCTTGGATCATAAGCTCAAACTCAAATCTTTCCTGAATTCTAAACTCAAACTTGTCTAAATGATTTAGGCGGTTTAACGGGTGACCTCCTCATTCAATAAATGACTTTTATCAATTCAAGACCTCAAAGATGGTTTAGTTCTCGATATAGAACTCAACATAATAGAATACTAAAGATAAATTCTCAATCGAAGACCCGAAATGCTCAATTCTTAATTCATTACCTCATATTGAGATGATGGATTGATAATTTTGAAGATTTTTGAGGTCCTAAATCGAGAATTTTGAAATTTTTTTGGCATGAATTGAAATTGATTTTTCAAATCCTAAATCAACGATAATTAAATCATCTTTCTGAGTTCTGAATTGTTAATACTCCTTGATAAATTTCACAACCTTCTAAATTATTAAAATTACAATGTAGCTCATAAATTAGCCTTGAGCTCATTTTAAAAATCAACAGTATTCCTATTTAGACCGGTCAATTTTGACCATATAATATTGTGATTTATTTTTATTGTTGTATTAATTATTACTTCCCAAAAGGCCAAAACCCACGCTTATCTCACTTAATCAATTGACCGCATCGCCGCCG
>AYJT01108682.1:0-14782 GCA_001278415.1 Ocimum tenuiflorum
ATAAATTAATAAAGAAAAAAAATAAAAATACATATTAGTCGTATAGAAATTTAGTTTTAACTTCCTAAAAAATATTACAGCCTTTTAAACGGAGATTTATCCGATTGTCCCAAATATAAACGGTGTGTATCCCCTGTTACACATTGTGTTATATTGTTTGGATTATTGACAAGTGTATCAATCAATAGAGATAAATCAGCTCCATAATAAAGAAAGATTCCACCGTAATTAATCTTGTACTTATCAATAATCCAAACAATATAACATAACGTGTAATAGTATTGTGTAATAGAAGATCCGGGATGCAATGCAATATGGTAAATGATAAATATGAAAGTCGAGTAAATTATATTACCGCATGCATAAGAGGCAGAAGTTTTTTTATTTTGACCATAAATACCATCCATATTTGTTTATTGTATTGTGAAAACTAGTAATAAAGAAAATAAATAAAAAGTAGTGTATAGTTGGATAAATAATAAGCAAAAAGGTTGTATTTAGTTGGATTTGGTATATCTTGAAGCATTCAAAAACAATGAATGTGTGAACAGAAGAAACATTGAACATAGTTGGTTCATTGTATTTGTATGTGATTTAACAAAACTGCAACTGACCCCACTTTGATATTACAAATATATGTATGTATTTATGCATTTCCTCATATCCCTCCCACCCACCAATCTCTTATCTCCTTCTTTCTCCCTCTTTTTGCCCTGTGAACAGGGTTTCTTGGCCATCTTCAGCCGTTTGGTTCTGTCGTCTGATGCATTCAGCGTTGATTGGGGCTCTGTTGATTGCCGTCTTCTTGCTTGGTTTCATCGTCGGAGGGTTTCTTGGGCTTCCACGGCTTGGTTCTAGCGCACCATTCCCATGTCTAAAGTCGTCGATTTCAGTGGTATGGATTCTGATCTTCTGTGGGTTTCTTTTAATTTGTTCTTTTTTTGAGGTTTTGTATTCTGTGCGCGTTTTCTATGCTTTTTCGTGTGGTTTAGGCATGGTTTGATTCTCCTATTGAGTTATTTTAATGATGAAAAGAAGAGTCTTTCATGGATCTTGATTGATAATTTGGATCGTTTAGAGTCTAATATCTCTGTTCTTTGATGGGATTTAATGGGCCGTGTTTTGTTTCTTTTTATTTTTGAGGGAATTTGTGGGCTGTGATATGCCCTTATGAATATTTTATCAAGTTTGTGAATGGAGCTAATCCTAATCGATAAAGAACAGATTTTCCATGTCTCTAAATGTAGCTGATAACCTTACCTGAGTGATCTATTATGGTTGTTTGAAGGATAGTATGCTTGTTTTGCTGGAATTGCTAAGGATTTATAAGATTTTTGGTTGAGATGTTTCTGTTTTTTGTGCTGGTGTGAGATCCACAGTTTGATCCTCAAATCTTGCATTTTGATGACGGAAACTCCTAGTTGCCTGATTTGATTGTCTGCAATTCCTTTAGGTGATGATGATTTCTGCCCTAGAGGGTTTCTGTTCCAAAATCCCAAGGAATCAAGCCCCTTTCTGTCTCTTGGGAGCCACGTGGATGTGTATTTTCCTCCACGCAAGAGATCTCGTATCAGTGCTCCCTTCGTTGTTCGTGAGGATCCGAAGGTTGCACCTTCAATTGAGATTCTTCCTGATGAATGTCTCTTTGAGATTTTCAGACGGCTTCCAAGCCAAGAGAGGAGTATATGTGCCTCTGTATCCAAACGTTGGCTCGTACATTTGAGCAGCATCTGCGCAGATGAGATCTGCACCTCCACATCCCAAGATTTGGAGCCTGAGGTCGCATCTGATTGCAAGAAGGCAGATGAGTCTGACAAGCCTAAAGAGAAGATTGAATCTGGTGATGATGTAAATGGAGTCAACTCTGATGATGAGGAATGCGTTGATGCTAACCCTCAAGGTTATCTATCGAGATGCTTGGAAGGAAAGAAGGCTACAGATGTGAGATTGGCTGCCATTTCTGTTGGAACAGCGGGCCATGGTGGTCTAGGCAAGCTGTCAATCCGAGGAAATAGTTCCACGCGCAGGTTATCGAACTTCGGCCTAAAAGCAATATCTCGTGGTTGCCCTTCTTTGAGAGAGCTTTCTCTGTGGAATTTATCTTCAGTTGGTGATGAAGGGCTGTCTGCAATCGCAACTGGTTGTCCTTCTCTTGAGAAGCTCGATCTCTGCCAATGTTCATCTATCACTGATAAGGCCATTGTTGACATTGCAATGAACTGCCCCAATCTGAGATCAGCTGCTCTCGAATCTTGCTCAAACATCGGTAGTGAGAGCTTAAAGGCTTTGGGCCAATACTGCCCCAACCTAAAGTATATTACCGTTAAAAACTGCCCGCTCGTTGGTGACCAAGGAATTGCAAGTCTGTTTTGTTCAGCTGGTCATGTTCTATCCAAAGTTAGTCTTCAAGCACTCAATATTAGCGATGTATCCCTCGCTGTGATCGGGCACTATGGCATTGCAGTGACTGATCTTTCGCTTGGTGGCCTCCTCAATGTGAACGAGAAGGGCTTCTGGGTCATGGGTAAGGGTCAAGGTCTGCAAAAGCTGAGATCTTTGTCTATTACATCTTGCCCTGGGGTTACCGATACAAGTCTTGAAGCTATTGGTAAAGGTTGTCCGGAGTTGAAGATGTTTGGCCTCCATAAATCTGCACTTGTATCCGACATTGGAGTGGTTGCATTTGCCAAAGCTGCTTTGTCGCTCGAGAGTCTCAAATTGAACGAGACCCATCGCATCACTCAATGTGGGGTTTTCGGAATTCTTGCTGGTTCTGAGGGAAAGTTAAAGGCTCTTGCTTTATCCAACTGTTTTGGCCTTCAAGACACGAACTTTGGCTTCCCTTCAACTTCTCTACGCTGTTCGCTACGGTCATTGACTATCCATAACTGCCCGGGTTTTGGTGATTCTGGCTTGACCATGTTGGCTAGGTTTTCCCCAAAACTATCCCATGTTGATCTCGATGGCCTCGTGGGACTAACTGATTCGGGTCTTCTCCCCATCGTTCAGAACCCGGATTCCAGTTTGGTGAAGGTTAATCTACGCGGCTGTGTTAACCTCACCGACGATGTGGTCGCAGAAACAACCAAGTTTCATGGGCAAACTCTAGAGATTCTAAATCTTGAAAACTGCAGAAGCATCACCGATGCCAGCTTAATGTCAATCGCGACTAACTGTTCAGTGCTTCGTGAGCTCGATGTCTCTGGTTGCAAGATAACAGACTCTGGAGTTGCAGTGTTGGCCATGGCCGAGCAGCTGAACTTACAGGTCTTCTCCCTCGCGGGCTGCTCGTCGGTCTCCCACAAATGCTTGCCTTTCATGAAAATGCTGGGCAAGAGTTTAGTGGGACTCAACATCCAGCTCTGCTATGGAATCAGCTCTGCTGCCATTAATGTGCTTTTGCAGCAGCTCTGGAGGTGTGACATCCTCTCTTAAATCAACAACAATGGGGTTTGTTTGATCAACTATATCTATATCTAGCAAGACTACTACTGCTACTACCAGAAGTTTTTGGATCATCACTGTCCGTCTTCAACGGCCCACCACACGCGCATACTGTGTTTTTTAATTTTCCGGCAACCGCCGCCGCTGTTTTTGCAGCTAGGTTTAGCTGTTGGTTTTTGTGGCGGTGGTTGCTGAGGGCTCGACACAGCGGGTGGGGGACCGTGGCGACGGGTGTGTAGTGTGTTATGGGTTGTGTGTAGGGTTGGCAGTGTTCCTTCGTGCTTTTGTGGGCTTTGGCCATGGCTGAGACTTTGTTTTGAGCTTTGCCATGACAATCCCTTCTGTTTTTGGAGGGGTTGTTTTTTCTGTTTTTCCAAGCCCGAGTTTTGCAGGTTTTTCTTGTCATCTTGCAACAGCCTTGTTTATGTAACTCTCATTTTGTCTTCGTATCAATAAACAAGCCCCATTTGATTTAAGTGTGGTCCTTATTTATTTAAAGTGTAATCGAGTCGAGTGACACGATAATTTGAGGTTTATATGATTTAACCTATTTTCTTAATTGTTTAGGATCCGGTAAATATTTGATTTTATTCTAAATCTTTTTACAAAAAGAAAGAATAACAATCAAAATTTGATAATATAATATGATACTAGAAAATTTTTTTGTAGTGTATATATGCATACTTAACTACTATTGCAAAACATATAAACTTTGGAGCTTGATGGCCATTTTTTGTCCCTTTCTGAGCTTGAGTGTTATTTAGTTCGAGTCGATCTTGAGTAGCTTTTTTATCGACTCATTTACACCTTTAATTTTAGAATTGACAGCATGCATATTTAAAGTCAACATAAAGAGAGAGAGCAGCATCTGTGAAATCATATACAAAGAATGAGAAACAAAGAAGTGTTCATATCTCAACAATTATAAAAGCAAAACAGACCAACAGCAGTAGCAAACCACAATAATCAAAACTCCCACATCTAGACATAAATTAGGACCAATTTTCCACTCACCAACCTTCAAAAGGAGCACATTAACAACCAAACTTCCTTGCAGACTATCAACAACATGATACCTCAACCTTAAACATGCTGTCCCCATGCTTTCATTGTTCGATGAAGCGAGCTTTTTATTCCAACATGTGAAGATGCGTGATAAGAGATGTACAACCTAGTGATTCATTACTCACACTGCAATGGCTTCTTGAACCAGAGTGGTCTGCTCTTGAAGTCCCACAACAGCTTCCTTGTCTACGATCAAAGCAGCCGTCTCTGCCTCCTGTTTCTGAGCATCACATGCAACTGCAGATGTTTCTTTGGAAGCTGCCTTGTTGAGAGATGCGGGTCGTTTCTTCTCGTTGGATGGCTTCGTGTCCTCTGACGGTAGCTTGGGAAGAGACTTCCTCAATGGCTTTTTAACATGGTCGATGATGCATGGTGCTTTGGCAACACTATTTTGCGACAGTTTCTCATCCAAGCTTAACCTAGCTGAGCGAGCACTGTTTTCTTTGGATTCAGCGATAGGTGAAGTTTTCTTTCGGCCGAGCTTCGGAGACTTGGCTCTGGTAGTAGGTATCTGCATACAAGCCACAGAGAAGTTCACAACTCATTCTTACATGAAAGATCCTAATTAGAGAAGAAGTAAGAAATGGCAACAAGGATCTTATTCGAATGGTTACATGTTAGAATATGAACTGAGGCCAAACCCTCATTTGCATGATAAACTATTCATAAATTTTCAAGTACACGTCAAACAATTTAAATTTTAAATTATATGACAAACTATATGAATTTTATTCAATTATACGATGGATTGTTTTTTCCTGTGACAAAAAACTGACCGTGCACCGTCAGACTTCTATATCACCAATTTAGTGTGGCTACGGAAATTTAACTCGTACCTAAATTCAAACAATCAAACGGTGCACAATCAGCTTTTTGTTACCTAAGAAAACATTTTGTCATATGATTGAACAAAATCCATATTGTTTATCATATAATTGAAAATTCAAATACGTAATTGAAAATGTGCAAATAGTTTATCATGCAAACAAGGGTTCGGCCTATGAACTGATAATCGAATGCTATAGACTGAGGTATCCAGAAGCAGAAGATATATAAGATTATATATATGAAGTTGGTTACCTTCTTTAGTTCCATCTTTGGAGGGGGAGGTTCTTGATAGAAGCTTGGCATAGGCATGGCTTTGAATCCCAAACTTTTTCTCAACATTTTGATCTCAGCATCCTGTGATTCCTATTTAACATACAACAGTAAATGAGACTCAGTCTCATACTCCACGACCCGAAAATTTAGAGCCATGATATGAATCAAGGGCACACCTTGCACTTAACCTGCAGATTGTTCTTCTCTGCTTCCTCTGCCTGAATCTTTTCCTCAAGTTTCGTATAGAACTGGTGAAACAAGATGAAGGAAAGATGTTGCTTCCATACCGTGCAAGATTCAGCAAATCAGCCAGCATGAATAATGAGAGGAAAGACTAACCTCTTTTCTTTTCTCTGCCCTTTCATCACATTTAAAACTGAAACCATAGGTTGGAAGAGCACCCGATCTACGGGGCTTGGCATCTCCAGCAGTAGGACTTCTAGAAAATACTCAAGGGAAAATCGAACACAACATTTATGTCACAATCAAGAAAATGATATTATGCATGTATCTTCACCATTCAATATCAAGAGAAGATGACAATCTAACAAGGATACGAAGATGATTCTTCAGTTTTATTTGAATGGCTTTTCCTAAGGGTCTTGATCTTTGCCTTCTGCCTATAGTCAGGAAACCAAAGTTCATCAACACTGTTGGAGGAAAAAAAATCAAAATTATGTAATGGAAACATATGATTCTTTTATTTTCTTAAATGGAATATCATCAAATTTGCCAGTAATGAAAGATCATGAAGGCTGGTAAAGAACATACAGACGTTCTTCAGCCCGTTCTCCGCCTCCACTTGTGGGAGATGATGTTGCATCAGAAGGCCCGTGTTGCTCCTTGACATCAAAAAAGAATTAAGTTAAGAAGTCCAAGAATCAAAGACAACATTCAATAATCTTGTAGAAAATCTGCAGCAACATACTATGCACACATTTATCTCTTCTCTACCTTAGTGCCATCTCGGCCGAATGATTTACTTTTTGATCCCAAACCAGAAGTCTTTTTCGAGCGGGAATCAGAAGCATTGCCACAGTTCGAAGCAACATGAGGTTTGATCACCTCCTTTCCATTTTTGCTCTTTGCTGGAACAGTTACTGTAGCATGTCTGGGGCTTGAAGCTTTAACAATCTTCAGTGGTTTCAGATTCTTCGGAACAGCTTCTTTGTCTTCGAGTTCCTATGTGTATATTAGCAGTATGACCATTTACTGAAGAACTGATAATGCAAAGCAAGCGAGTAATGATACATTACGAAACTCCTACCCCAGTTTTGTCTGTATTTCCTTGAACTGAGCTAAAGGTTTCACCGTCTTTCAACTTGACAGCGTTTTCAAGATTCTCATCGAGTCCCTCAACTTCCTGGCTTTCATTGGGAGTCCCATTTACGCTTGGAGAGGTGGAGAGTTGCTCGGTAACATCATTCTCGAATTCAGTCCCATTTCCAGACACTGGAATGGAACTTTCAGCATCCATCACCTCCATTTTGTCTAACAAAAGATCAGAACTCACATATCAGTCATGGAATTAATGCGTAAAGCCTCCATAAAAGTAAGTTTTTCCATTTCTTGAACTCCAAATCACCCGCATTAATGTTACCTAACAAGTAGCCCATCTTCTATGGTGAAACATGAAATTAATGCAGTGGGGGTAGCTTCAAAAGAGACTTGAGAACAATAAACCAACACAAATTCAAGATTGCATCCTCTCCATCAACAATGAAACAAATGAAAAATGAGGAATTTAAACTCGAAAAGGTTCCCACACTCAATCCCCTCGTGTAAACCTCTTTTAGCAACCAAAAGAAACTTAACCACACTAATAGAATATAAATCAAGGTTCCATCTTCACCAAACAATACACATGAAAATCGAGGAATAAACTCAAAATAAGTTGAATCCTCCCATCTTTAACCTCTTTCAGCAACCAAAAGAAACACAATAACAATAATGAAGATAAATCAAGATTCCATCATCACCAACAACTATCCAACAGAAGAAAACTGAGGAGTCTATACTCAAATGAGTTCAACATTCACAATCCCCCCCATTGTTAATCTCTTTCACCAACCAAAAGAAGCTCAATAATACTAAACAAATTACATTAATATTGCATCTTCACCAACAACAATGCAACACGTGAACACTGTGGAATCTAATCTCAGAAATAATCAACATTCCCAAGCCCTCCATCTTTAACCTCTTGTGACATCTACCAACCAAAAAAGAAAAACCCTTCTCCACAAACAAATCTTTAGCCAGTAGCAACACATGAATTAACCAGAAGCAACTTCAAATGAAAGCACCCCCCCGCCCAACAAAAAACAAGAATTTGCAACAAATTAAAGGGATATTGAAGAAACTCCACACCAGATCTCCATAGCTCCCCAACCCACAAAAAGATCCCACACCATTAAAAGACGTAGATTTTCTACAGCATTATCCCACAAAATCCACACACATTTTGAAGCATTTACATTCACATCAATGGTGAGCTTACCTATCAAAACATTTGAAGGAGAAAATAATGAGAGAGGCAGTAAATCATTTCAGGATAAGAAAGATCTGACTGATTCTGAAACGGGTCTCACCTTGGTCAGTTGGTAGTCTTCAGTTTTTCGGAAATGATCTTCGAAATTTTTCAAATTTATTTTCTTGTTTTTCCACCTCTCCTTTTTTTTTTCCCATTTCGTTTGTTTCTTTAAATTGTAAATTATATTGTTTTCTCCTGTAGGTAAAGAGATTTTTCCACCAAAGAAAATAAAGGTAATTCTAAAAAAACTATTTGAAAATTGATTTTCGAAAACATTTTCTTTTTAATTCATTTTTAGCAGTTTGAAAAATGGTTTAATTCCTTTTGGAAATTATGGCAAATTGGCAATGGGGAACTATATTAAATCCGACATGCTGTAAGCTGTGCTCTTTATAAATCATTTAAATCAAGTTGCAATTGGTGCTTATCAAATTTTTATCGTGTCAATCTGTAACAATTATATTACATGAGTTTAAATTTCTAGTCAATCCGATACAGACACAAATCCAGTTTATTAAACTCAAACATGAATACAAATTTTATTGGAACAATAAAATATTATTCTATAAATTTTGCTAACTAATTATGTATCGAACATGAATTTTTTGCGATAAGATATTAATCTGATAAGGATTTTTTTCTAATCAATCGAACACTAACTAGCTACTATTAAACAGATTCATATTAAATTATCACATCATTTTAGAAAAATTATTTAACTCTCACTTGAATTTTGTAGCCAAGCAAACAAAAGTTGTTGGATTTCAAAGTGAGTGCTTTTTTATTTTTTACTTTTGCCAATGTTAATTTTAAGTAAATCATGGAGTTTAGTTTAAGATAGTGGATATTATAATCCAAAAAAAAAAATCAAGTTGTCAGTTGAATAATCTTAAAGACACAGACAAGTGAATGGGATGAGATGGAAAGAGACTTGAAAAATAAAAGTTCATAATTTTTATAAGAATATTAATTTGTCCCCATAAATTTTGAAAGAGAAAGAAAAACCTCTTCGCTCATATAATGAGGGCCACCTCATTTTTATTTTTTATTATGGGAAAAGGTTCAAATTAGTCTGTTTTATATCATAGTCAGAATTGACATCTAAACAAATTTTTTTTTTTATTATTTCACACAGTTAGTTTGTTTTTCTTTTATTATGTCATTAATGAGAGAGAACCAAAAAAAAACTGTTTTAAACTTCTCAGTCAAGAAACAAAAGAAATCATAGAAATGGAAATTCATCAAGTAATTTAATAAAATAAAGATATATTCAATTGTTTTAAGTCGAAATGTAATTAACGTCTTTTTGGGGAATATTTAAAATAAAACATGGCGTTTAGATGATTCTTTTGTTATTTAAACGAGATTGGATAATTGGTTGGATCCTCTAATGCAAAATTATGTTCATAGTCTATTACAAATATAAATAAATGATATATAAAAACTAATTACATCAAGAAAGGAAAAGTTTACGAATCTCCAATTTTTCTCGCAGTTGATCAAAATAAAATTTAGAGTTATTAATTATATATTTTTTCTCGTAACATTGGATAAATAGCATTTAAATATCCTTATAGATAATCCCAAGCAAAATCCTCTTAAAATTTAAGTAGTTGAGTGACAATTACATTACATAGAAATTATACAAGTTTTTAGGGCAACATGTATAATATTCAAAGACACGTCATCTATGTTTCCACATTTATTCTTTAGAATAAAGGATAAAAAGTGTTTCTTAGAGGTAATTGTTGAGTGCAATATTACAATGTTGTAACTATGTGGCTTGATATACTACAGACATGGAGTACGAGAAGTGAATATTGTTGCATTTTGACGAGGGATACGGTAGTATCCACGTACATGACATAGAATTCTCCCGTCGTATATAAGAAGAAAGAGAGAAAGAAATACATGTTTCAATAATTGAGCATTTGCATTCAACTGTATGTACCCACTGTCACTGAATTATTGTCCTGTATATTTATTCACATCAGAAATGACTCAACATAGAGTTGAATTCTCTTGTATTTCTCAACAATTTCACGAATTTTGAAGAGAAAACCATGAATTTATCTCTCCATATATTTGTCATTTTTGTTGGGCCTCAGCCCATTTCAATGTATTATTTCAGTTTTAATTCATTTATAATAACTTTTATAAAAGAATTATGTTTACGCAGGGGTGTATATTAGTGTACAGAAATAAAAGCACACTTGGATGAATATGTATATTATATTCTAGATGTTTTTTAAAATCTTGGCACACTTTGCTGTAGGTGAAAGAATCAACTAAATTTTATCTTATCAATAGGTATTGTTCAACTTTGTTGAAATAAGAGAAGTCCAAGATTCTCTTAACCGAACAAAATGGGTCGATGCAAAAGTGTTATTTAGCGATGCGTTCAACTACAGCTGCTTGATCTCTCCTTCTTCGTCGTCAACATCATCTCCCTTCTTGTCTTAAAAGTTCTGGTCATGATTTGTTCGATCGGAAGGGCCGTCGCCAGCCAAAAAGAAAGATGCTCAAGGCATGTCGGGACCTACAAAATTACTTGCTTCTCATAAGCAAAGTGGCCAAAACTTTAAACAACTTACTTTAAATGAAGGCAAACAATCATACTTCACTTGTATGGCCCCTGCCTTTTATCTAGTAGTGGTGAGCACCACTATAGGTTTCTGATGAACTTTTTTAACAAGTACTAACTAATGATAATTCAGTCCCTTCGAGACATCCAAGTGGTCGGGGAAACATACAATCATTCGATTTGCTTTGTGGACATTGGCTACAATATATCCACTCATATAAGTAAAAATGAAGATACAAGAAATGTTATCCATTCTTTTGAAAGCCTCTTTTGCACATTCCACACCTAATTAATAAAGCATATTATACAACATCAAAATCAATGGACCATCTCTGTTACTAACAAAAAGGAGGAAAACGCTATCTGAAAACTTCAACGATGTATTATGCACATACTTGCAATGTATGGTCCACCATACTTGGTCCTTTGTCTAACTGAAATGAATGGAACGTTTTCAACTATTCGTGCAAAAGCAATGAATCGGCGAGTCTAGCAAAATATACGGAAAGAAGGATCATTAGGGAAAACCTTAAACAGTTATTGTATATATACTGAGTCGTTACTCTAATCCAGAACTACGGTTTCTTCTGCATTTCATTACTCATCTAAGTTACAAATCAAGACTATAGGCAAATGTTGGAGCTATTCGATATCTAAAGACACAATCTAGCGCAGATCATTCTTTACAAATAATTGTCCACATGTTAGATGCACCAACTGATAACCTGTAGTTATTACCTGGCAAGGGCAGATGTTTAGTTACAAATCGTACGAGATCATATGCAAACATCTTGAGTTGGAGCTGTTGATACTTTCTGTTCATGCTGTTTCTGATCTATGTGCACTCATTGTTATTAATCTCTACTGTCAGCATATGTTTCTCATCAAGCCCGACTAGAACAGAGGCTATGGTTCATTGGTTGAGATGGCTCTTGAATTTGATCCTATATTCTCAAAACTGGCACGAGGAACTACTACAGAATCTAGCTGCAATGCTAAATCACACTCGACTTGTTGCTCTTTATCTGAAGTTAGTTCGAGATTGGATGGACAACGAGCATTCAAAGAGTCAGGCTTCGAAGGAGGAAGTCTTTGTTGTAAACCAATTTTATCAAGCTTTCAAAGACTCGGGTTTTGAGCCATCAGGTTGAAGTTGATCACGACAGCACAAAGGAAATATAGACCATATTTTCTTGACATGACTGGACTTTGTGCTATGGAAACTACGGACGTGTTTCTTCAAGAAGGAAGGTAAGGGCTCATGGTTTCAAATGTCGAATACTGCTGGGGGCAATGGAGAACGAGAGGACTAATCTTTGCAATATTTCCATAAAAATTAGCATTCAAATTGCAGTCAGAAATGGAGGAGCCCTCTAAATTCTCAGGCCTAAGGTATCTAGGTGAATCGTTGCGCTGGCTTCTTGATGATCTTCTAGGAGTGCAGCCCAAATGCAATGCAGCTAGTCATAGCAGACACAAAAAAGATTGAATTTTTAGGATGGTTTTCTTGATTATTCATGGAATGTTTTGGAATTCCTAAGACAAAGACATCCTTAAATTACAAACTGAATTTACAAAATCTACACTATTTGTGCTTCAGAAGGCAGTATCAATCAATCAATCAATCAATTCGCATATAAATGAAGACAGAAACAAATATTCTCCAGTAGCATACTTTCAATACAAGGTCGCAATGATTTCCCAGTTTCAGAGGTCTCATCTCTTCGAATTATGGTGTTAATTGAATCACTTAGTCTATCCCAAAGAGTTTGAAGATCAGAATACCCGGCCTAAACCAAGAAAAGGAAATTCAATTTATGAAGTGTAGACACAATAAAAAAGCAATCTTGGATGAAATGAAGGGCCATACGTATATATAGGGAGAGATTAATATGAATAGGCATCTACAGTCAGCACCAAATCACAAAATCATTTTTTCACCATTTCTTTTTCTTCATTTTCCTAATCTTCCCTCGAGATGATAATTTCAAGAGAGGAAAATGTGTTTGCAGTTTGCTAGCTCAGAGTTTGGTTTAGAATACATGATTTGTTCAGCTTTCAACACAATAATGGGCAGTTTCTGTTGCCACTCTCTGTTATTCCTTGTGGCTGAACAATGAACCTCATTCACAATCCTTACAATAATACATCCCAAAACACTTGAAGAATAACTCAAACACACACACAGAGAAAAAAAGGAAAGAGAAAGCACCTGAAAACTTGTTGAATGAGAGAGCCCCTAATGGGGTGGGGTGGTGTATATCACTGTGCCAAGCTCTTCTAACACACTCATGGGGTCTTGGGCATCTCTTCAACAAAGCAAGAATCTCTTGTTTTGATGTTGATGATTACAATGACGAGGAAGGGAAACACCTACAAAAAGGGTTTAGTTTTTGCTACCTTTCTTGACATTTGGGAAAAGAGGAAGAAAAGAAAAATAGCAGTATTTAGACAGGAAGAAGAAAGAACGCAGGGTTCCATTTCCATAAAATAAAAAAATTAAAGCTGATGGAGAAATTCTTTAAGAAAAAAGAAAGATTCATAATTTATTTTTTTCTTACTCTGTGAATCAAATAAAAAGAGGCAATGGTGTGTCACTGGTCCACTGTTTGTCAAAAATGTCATCTAACATTGCCTAGTGTTCAACTCATCGTATACTTTTAATTGTTAACATCTTAAAAGCATGTTGGTGGGAGTGAATTTATGAGCTTGTTGGCTTAAGGTTTTTGGGTCTTTAATTGTTGGAGAATCAATTTGTTATCTTCTTGCTACTTAGTAAAAATCCATATTCTTTAGTTGATTTCAGAATTAATATGGGTCACATAAACGAGTTTTGTTAGGTATAAACGTCAAACATATGCACAAATTTATGATTAAGTGAGGATAGTAAAAGACAACTAGAGATCATTAAAATTATATACATATATACCATCTCGGGGTGCAAGTGGACGTGCACCTTACCAAGATCTTAAAGGTTAATGATCTGAGTTTACGTGGGACATCAGAGTGAGATTTATTTTAATATTACAATTTAATTATAATAAAAAATAAATAAAAGACAACTAAAGATCATAAAAATTATAAATATACCACTGAATGATGAATTGGCTGAAAATTTATTTCGCATGAGTGCGCTACCTAATGAGTTTATATAATATAAAACATTAAATACAGTAATTGAAAAATATATATAAACACAGAGATTTGCAGGTCTACTGAAGATTAAAAATACTTTGAATACTTAATGGAAACATTAGAAAGTATTGGTCATCAATGGATTATTTTTTTTATAAAAAAAAGTATTTCGATTCAATTAAAGATATATTAGAATTAAATATTCCTTTTAAGAAAAAAGTGATCACCCAAAAGAACTTTTCTTTACAAACTTTAATTAGTTTATTTTTTTTTTCCCAAAAAGCCACGTATAAAATCTAAAGAGGGGAATTATATCCAATTACTCGTGACCCCACACAATTTAAATGTTTCCACCTTTAATTCATATACCCTCATTTCATGCATGTAAGCCATTTGTCCATCTACTCCACAAATTGTGATGCAACTTGTTACTTTATTATACTATTTTTTTTATTTAATAACATTATCATAAGGTCTCAACTATTAAAATTTATTTAATAACATCATCATAAGGTCTCAACTAATAAAAATGATCTCGCATATATTTCAATATTATTTTTTATTTCAAGTTAAAGAAATATTAATGCCCTTTAATTGATTGATTGCACATTAAAACTAATCGAATCAATACTTTTGCTGTAGAGTCTTTTTGCATTAATTGTTTTTGTTTACAAATTCAATTTTTGGTTGCCCTCCATTAATTATATTCAGATCCCCTTACAATAATGTTACACATTTATGTTATACTGTCCGAAAAATTAATATATATATTAATTAATAGAAATAATTTAGTACGCACACCAGTTATCCATGCAGTGTGACGCTAGTGTGTAACAGAGGATCTCGAGCAATTTTTATTTGATTTATTTTCCACTATATATATAAAAAGCCAAAAACCCTTTTATCCACCCCCACCCTCT